>JAHHZJ010003974.1:0-58293 GCA_021437245.1 Aegilops speltoides | reverse complement strand
CGCTTTGATGCAACAACCGAGAGGGAAATGACACATATCATGGTTACATAGTGGACATATGGGAACTTGACTACGGAGTAGATTTTAAGGTCCCTTTGTTTAAGTGCAAATGGGTCAATCTGTCGAGGCGGGTAGGTAGACCCACAAGATGGAATGACAACAAGGATCTGAAAAATCTTGGGTACATCGACGAACCGTTCGTCCTAGACAATGATGTGGCATAGGTTATCTATGTGAAGGACATGTCCAAGAGACCGAGAAAGAGAAAAGATAAGGAAGCAAATACATCATACGATGAGCCAAAGCGCCACATAGTTCTTTTCGGAAAAAAGGGACATCGTGGGAGTGGAGGACAAGATAGACATGTCTCAAGATTATGAAAAGTTTCATGAAATTCCTCCTTTAAAGTCAAGGCTGACCCAAAGATCCTGATAAACGATGAAGATTATGCATGGTTACTGCGCAATAAGCAAATGACACAAGCGAAGAAAAGTGAAGACTTTCTCCATAACTATTATCATGATACCATGCCAAGTTTGTAATCGATTTAGTATGATACCATTGTTCGTTTTGTACATGCACATGCTATGTGTGGGTCAATTTATGATACCATGCCAACTTTCAACTTTTTCAGAGTTCATTTGAAATGCTTTAATGTCTTATGGTTCTGCCCTCGTAATAATTAAAAATAGCAACAATAAGTATTTTGTTGTAAGTACAAACAAAATAAAATAAATAAAGCAAGAAAGAAAACAAAAAAAGTGTTTTCAAATTTGAAAAGTAATGGCACTAACAGAAAGTTTATAATTTTCCTAAAACTAAAAGCAAAAAGAATTAAAAATAAAGCAAAAACAAAAGAAAATAAATAATGCAGAAAACAAAACAAAAAAACAACAATAAGTATTTTGTTGTAAGTAGAAACAAAATAAAATAAATAAAGCAAGAAAAAAAAGTGCCACCTACTGGGCCCCCACGGCGTGAATACGACTTGAATCCCTAATTTGGGCCAGGATTCAGGCCCATGAAGGCCCGTAAGGCCCATCGAGGCAAAGCAGTAGCAAGTAGGCCCATAAGCCTGTAGTAGGGAGGAGTTCAAGAGGGGAGCGGCAGTGGGGCTTATAAACCACTTCGCTCCCTCTCAACTAGCGAGGTGGGACTAAACTTTGGCCCGATCGGCAAAGACAGGCCTTTGGTCCCGGTTGGTGGCACCAACCGACTAAAGGAGGGAGATTGGTCCCGGTTGGTGCCACCAACCGGGACCAAAGGTCAGCTTCCCGCCTTTGGGCTGCCGAAAAGAGGCCTTTGGTCCCGTTGGTGGCTCCAACCGACTAGCAGATTAGTCCCGTTGGTGCCACCAACCGACCAATGTCCTTGTATATAAGTAGCACTTCGCAGTTTTGCAGTTCATCGCCACCAGTTGCTTCCGACGACGCCAACACATCGACGCCGCCAGCTGCCCGCCGCCGCCGCCCCCTTTTCGCCGTCGTCGTCGCCGTCCTCGCCGAGCCAGCGCCCGTCCTCCCCGAGCCAGCGCTCACCGTCGTCGCCGCCGCCCAGCGCCCAGCCTCCGAGCCTGTCATTGCCCGTCGCCCACACAGCGCCGCCACCAGCTGTGAGCCGCCGCTCTATTTTTCTTTCATTTTATTAGTTTTATTTTTTTGTTCAATGTATATATATATGTGTGTATGTATATATGTGCTATATATATATATGCAGCTCTGTTTTTTTTTTCATTTTTATTAGTTTAGTTTTTTGTCTATCTATATATATATATATATATATATATATATATATATATATATATATATATATATATATATATATATATATATGTATATGTGAATGTATGTGGCTATGTGTATGTATTGTTTAAAAATTGTTCAGATTATGTTTTTGTTGATATATGTATTTATTGTTCATATGTGTATTAATGTTTTCATATATGCAAAAGATAGATTTTTAGAAAAGTTCGGTTTTTTTCTGTTCATAGATTTTTTTGTTGATATTAATTATTGTAGAATATGCAAATGTTTGTATATTCATATGAACAATGCATTAGGCAAAACCTTTGTTTTTTTCAAATTTTCTATTTGAACATTTTTTTAAAACAAGAAATACTAAAAGAATGAGAGGAAAAGGAAAATAAGAAGAGGAAGAAAGGAGAAAAGAGGAGAGGAAGAAGAGGAGAAATAAATAAGAAGAGGAAAAAGAAGAAAATGAAGAGGAGAAGAAGAAAGGAATAGAGGAGAAAGGAGAAATTCTATTTTTCTTCTTCTCCTCTATTCCTTTCTTCTTCTCCTCTTTTTTTCTTTTTTACTTCTTCTTCTTCTTCCTTCTTCCTTCTTCCTCTTTTCTTCCTTTTCTTAATTATTTTCCTTTCTCGAGGGAGAAGAAGAAAAGAAGAGGAGAAGAAGAAAGAAAGGAAAGGACAAAGAAGAAACTTCAACACGAGGGGTGGTACCGATACCCCCTCCCGATAACATTATTTTCCCATGTATATGTATGTCGATCGCTGTCGATATAACCCCTCTAGATACAACTGCAGCACCCCTCGGCCCTCTCGCCGACCAAAACTCTCGAGGACACCCAAACCCTAGAGAGAAAATGATGTTGCAGGTCTCCTCGCATTCCCCCCCCGGCGCTCCTACCCGACAAATTAACTCTCTCGAGGCCACCCAAATTTATCAAGTTAAAAGAGCGTTATCGTCGAGGCCACCCCAAACCCTTGAAGCTTTGTGTCGAGGCGACCCCAAACCCTAGAGAAGCAGCGTCGAGGCCACTCACATGATTCCTTATTGTGATTAGCTAGCTAGTTCTACGTTTGCCACAATGTACCATGTTTGAATAATAATTGACATGTTGTCAATATTTGCATAAACTATGGAGCACTCCCGAGACGAAGAAACAGAAGCGATGTTAGGGGAAATAATCGCAAATGGAAGTGATGATGTTGCGTCATTTCTCATCGACACCGTTGGTCAGATGGATGAAGAAGAGGGCTATGATTATGATGGCTTCGACCCATTAATGCCGGTACAAGAGGAGGACTATGTTCATGATGGCTCCGGTGACACAATGGAGGTACAAGACGAAGGCGACCGTGCTGACTGCTCCGGTCACCGAACCGAGTCCGACCAGGTATATATATATATATATATATATATATATATAGTTAAGCCCGTGCTGACAAGTTAATTGATGCATCCATTGTTTTGGTATATGTACACATATTAAGTAATCGTCGTCTTTCTTCCTTATAATTTCTAGCCCTCCGGATCGAGCACAACTTCGTAAGGAGACGAGGCCCAAGAAAAGTTGAGCTCGGATGAAAAGTTTGAGATCATAGAAATCGCGCCGACGGCGAACCGATTGAACCCATCCGGACAAAGAAGGCATTTTCTGCTCGGTGCGGGGTTCTTGTTAGGGACAGATCCCGATCAAGATCCAAAAATGGTATAAGATCGCTAAGGATGAAGACGCCGAGGTGTCTTATGTCAATGATATGCGTAAAGAAGATCTTTGGAATGAGCTGAAGTCAAATTTCACCCTACCGCCAGAGGAGGATCTGGAGAAGCCAGTTAAAGAGCAATTAATCAAGTCTTGTGCTCTTAAGAAGATGGCTGGCCTAATGAGGAGGTGGAGGAAAGAGCTGAACCAGTTTGTCAGGAAAAAAGAGACACCAGAATTCATCGGCAAATATGAGAAGATCAAAGATCACTGGCCCGCATTTGTGGCCCACAAGACATCATAAAAGAGTAAGAAGATGTCGGAGACAAACAAGAAAAATGCTGCGAAGAAGAAGCTTCACCATCGCACGGGTTCAGGTGGCTACCTCAAAGCCCGGCCTAAGTGGTCCAAGGCTGAGCATGATCTGCTTGAAAAAGGTATCGAACCAGAGACAATGCGCTGGCCAGACCGTTGCCGGACTTGGTTCTTCGGGGCTGGCGGAACCTTGGACCCTGTAACAGGGCAGTGTCAGTGGACGGACGAGCAACTGCAAACACCAGTCAAGAACCTTCGACACTATATCGATGCAGCGCAGCGAGGGACGCTCCTTCCAAACAGGGAGAAGGACGAGCTCACAATGGCCCTTGGGAATCCCGAGCACCCTGGACGGACACGAGGCACGCCAGGCTCCCTTCCGTGGAAGGTTGGTTTTCCGGATGCAGGGGGTTACAAAACCCACGAGAGGAGGAAGAAACTGGAGCAGGACCAAATGCAGGCGCTGCTTGGAAGGGTAATGGGGCTAGAGGATCGAGAAGAGGAACGAGAAGCAGCAGATCGCAACAAATGACATGCAAAGCTTCCCCGGCTACCCGCCATCTCAGCGGAGAAGCAGCGTTGCTCCCACCGAGCTGCTTCAGCCGGAGCATGTCTTGACGGCTCCTCCCAGCTATCCTGTGGATGGTATCACGAGTCTCAAAATTGCCACATTATGGCGCGATGCATGAATTTGAAGGTCAAGGCGGCTGTTGGCCAAGTTTATCCTAGTGGACCCGGCACAACTTATCACCGCCACCGATTCCGTATGATTTGCTAAGGTGATGCTGGATGAAATAACGGAGGGATTTGAGGACCTCGCGCTTGAGCACCCTACCGGTGAAGGGGAGACTAGGCTGGGTTCTGCTCTGAAGACTCCATGCCTATGGCGGAAGGAGCTCATCGACCTTCTGAACTGGACGCCTCCGCCTCCTCCTCCTCCTCCGGGGAGTGACGATCAGGGCACGCGTGGCGGCACTCCGCCTCCTCCACCGCCTCCTCCTCCGGCGAGTGAAGATCAGGGCACGCGTGGCGGCACTCCGCCTCCTTCTCCGGCGCGTGGCGGCACTCCGCCTCCTCCTTCTCCGCCTCGCCAACAAGGGCGGAAGAGACCCGCCGCCGCCCCAGCTGCTTCGAAGTGTCGTAGTCTTTCTCCTCCGCCTCGTAAGCAAGCATGAAAGAAGACAGACGCCGCAGCCGCTCCGTCTGCTCCGGCATCTAGCAGCACAAGAAGAGAGAGGCAATACAGATACGGTCCACCTCTAAAGCCTCTAGAGAAGTTACCGTACGAGAGGACCGAGGTGGAAAACGATACGATCGTGCGGACCCACGTGAAGGAGTTCTTTGAAGGGGTGAAAGCAAAGATACATCCACCTCCGGAGGAGAAGGTAGATCCGGTGAAAGCAAAGCGCACTCGATGCCCCGAGGAAACCACCAAAGTCTCCGCCGAGAACCAACTATGAGCGACATTCGAATGTACATATCTCCAAGCCAAGCGGTCGGGAACTACTGTCGGTGGTAAAGGTCAAAAGAACAACGAGCAAAGGGGAAAAAATTGCCCAGCTCGACGAACAAGCACAACAATCGTGCCCCCCGCTCAATGTGTCTAATCCTCCGGGGACGGTGGCCGTTTATGGCAATCTTGAAGATTACCTGCCTGACGATGTACTTCCTGATTTCATGGAGGTGGACTTATTTAGATACTGATGCGGAAGCCTCTCGTCAAAGATGAAAAGTCTCTGACAACAATGATGCGAAGATTCCACAGTTGGTACATGAAAACCTGCAGAGAGTCTGAGGGGACAAACACTTTGTATCTGAAAATTAAAGAGGAGCACGACCTCGTTTCAAATGATGTGTTGGCTATTCCATTTGAGGAGTTCTTCGAGTTCTTCAATCAAAAGGCCCTCGATAAATTAATGGTCTTTTGCTACTGCCTGTAAGTACTATTTCTGTCATTAGTCTGTATATATAGCTCGGCTCTTTCATTGCATGTATTTATAATTAATTGTCCTTAATATATTATGCAGATTGAAGATCATCGAGTGCAAAAAAAATGAATTCTATGATATTGGGTTCATTAACACAAATATCATAGATGTATTTCTGGTTGAAAAGAACGTCGAAGAGGCCGAGGACAACTTGCTACAATCGTTAATCAAAAATCAAAACAAAGATACCATACTCTTTCCTTACAACGGCCCGTGAGTGTTACTGTCGTGTGCATATTCGGTTTCCCTTATTACTCGAGCGAGGTTAATGTAACTGATGAGTTATGCAAGCGTGTGCAGGTACCACTATATTCTTTTGGAGATTAAGCTTGAGCGTGGACTAGTAACCGTCTTAGACTCTAGACGGAAAGATCCCAGCACCTATGCGGACATGACTGAAATGCTCAGCAAGTAAGTTCAATCGATCATTGTCGCACCATATCGGCAACTTTTTGTTCATTTCCTGATATCTCAAGTAATAATAATTATTTTCTTTGTCTTGCAGGGTTTGGAAACAGTTCACCGCACAAGCTTCGGGACTGCCGAAGGAGGTGTAATATGTATACCCGAAAGTAAGTACTCTCATGCCAAGATCTACCGTTGATTCTATAGCTATACTTTCATCAATGCCATTTATATAATGCTTCATTATCAGTTTGATTGACCTCTATTTCTCGTAAAGTGCTTGTGGCGGAGGAAGGGAATGATTTCGTGGATACTACGTGTGCGAGTTCATCCACAACGCGACTTTGAAAAACAAGCGGGGCTACTCTAGAAGACAATATGAAGTGCGTAGCAATAATATTCACAATTTCATTTTATTACACCATCATTTCTGTTGAGTTTCATTCATATATATGTATTAATTAAGCCCTTCTTCAAATTAATTAGACGTGGCAGATGCGGATGAACTCCTACCACCAGATCGCATGAAAGCAATTCAAGAGGAGTTGGCGGGATTCTTTCTTGAACACGCCATCAAGAAAGCCGAGAATACCATGTGGAACTTCATTTCAAATGCTAGTGGTTTGTAATTAAGAGATCTTATGTAGATTGTACATGTATGTAGCCAAGAAAACTTGTTGTTCGACCAATCTCTCGAGAAGGAGAGGTCGATCGATCACTTCTCTCGGTATGCATGACTTAACTTCATCTTGAATGGTTCTCTCGATCACTTATGTATATATACTACGTAGCGTCGACCAAGCACGGACATAAGAGAGGACACTTCTCTCTATTAATTAGCTAGCTAACACAATATACGAAACACCTAAATTAACCCCCAAAACCCCAACCCCCTCCTTTCAAAAAAACAAAACCCCAGCCATCGAATGCAGACACGTGGATGCCTTTTGGTCCCGGTTGGAGCCACCAATCGGGACCAAAGGCCCCCTGACTGGGCTCGGCGCACAGGGCCACGTGGAGGCACATTGGTCCCGCACTATTAGGAAAAGGCATGCTAGTGGCGCACTGGTTTTGCCTTCTAATGGCGCACTACCAGTGCGCCATTGGCATCACGCCATTAGAATTAAATTCTAATGGCGCACTACTGGTGCGCCATTAGTATCTGGTGTTCTAATGGCGCACCACGTACTGCGCCATTAGTATAGCCTGCAGTGCGCCATTAGAATGCCTCCCAGGGGCCATATGTACAAATGTGCTATGGCATTCTAATGGCGCATCAGCTGCTAATGCGCCATTAGTGTGATGATCACAGTGCGCCATTAGTGTCTTTTGTGGTGCGCCATTAGTATGAATATTAGGTTTTATTTTTTTTTGCTTTTCTGATTTTTGCACAGGTTACAAAATATATTATTGCATAGAATATAGACAGCAGCACACAGCAACATCAGATTCATCAAATACAATAGAAGATTAGTCTCCGAATACAATTCATCATATTAGTCTCCGGATTCAAAAGACCGGACAAAGATAAAACATTACAAGTCTCAAGACCGCGAGTATCGAGTTTGCCTTCACATTACAAGTCGATATCGATCATCTAAACTACCATCACATAGAAGAGAGCTGTGGTCATCACGATGAGCATCATCGCGATCAAACTGGTCTTCATCCGGTTCCTCCAACGCCCATCCTCTCTCCGCTACATAGCGGCGTATCTAGATTCGCCTCTGCCCTAGTGGTGTACCCTTTGTAACTATTACCGCTGAAGCGGTGAACCTGTCTCCACACTCCTCCCGATCATCGAGACTCGGGAACCTTACCCTTGTACATGACATACGACGGCATCTCTATGCACAAGCCAAACAACAGACAATACATAAGTAATGTGTAAGTATGCAACAAAAGGATCGGAAGAGAAAAGCAAGACATTAATAGCACGATTCATGGTCCTACTAATAAATAGCATCGATTATATCTAAGTTGAACAACCGTCCAAACCAAAGAGACATACGAATTCATTAAAAAGTTTAATTACAACATGAGCCAATCAATGTTTCAGAACTACACATCACTACTTTCGACTCGACTGATCGGACAGGAGCATGGATGAAGCCGCCGTCTGTCGCGATGGTCATGAAATCGCGGTCGTTGTCACCCTGCATTTGTAGCATTCCATCTATCTCACTGTTGGACGGTTGATTTCTGAGGAAGAACTGCCCCGACGTATGAAGGACATCTTGATGGATGATGTCCGCAAACTCCGACTGGATGCAAAAGAATTCTTGTCTGAGGTCCGTGTCCTGGACTACCGACAAGCTCGCGGCCCAATCTTTGAGATTATCTGGTAGCGAAGGTGATGATGGTCCTTACGATCGCCTCGCATGTGATGGAGGGCGAGTAGGCATCCTTCGACCGCAGCGGCTGCTTGACGCAGCGAACTTCGTATTGTGTGAGAAGATGTGCTTGCCGTGCTTACTTAACTGTCCCGTGAAGGTGCCTCCAGATTTGGCGTGCCGGGAGAACATCATCAAGAACTTTCTTCACATTTGTGTAGTCTATCATGGAGTTACGGTTGGGTCGAAATCGTGGCCATGGAATATTTCGGGCTTAAGAGGATGAGTGTGCAATGTGTGTCCGCACGAACACGGAATGTTAGAAAAAAAGAACGATCAAATCTAAGAAATCATATGTTACGGGCAGTTAAGGGATGACTTACTCGGAAAGTAAGGCACAAGGAAGTTATCCTTATCTGCGCTTGCGTAATGACGCCTTCGAGGTGTGAACTCGCAACTTGGCGGTCCCAGCGCTGCTCAAGTGCTTGGCACGCATGTAGAAGGGGTCGACTATCACGATGTCCGGGTATTGTCTCTAATGATCCGCATCCGCATGCTCGGTAAAGCAGCCGAACGAAGGTGTAGTGCAATGGATGAAGGTTAAACATAGCAAAGATGTCATCAAACCGCAGGACGATCATACCCCGATGTCGCCATCCACAAAGCCCTTGCTCTCGGCACCTTGGCCACGAAAACCGGTATGCCACATCCTTCTCTCGAGACGCCGCTTCTCCAAAATCAGAACACCGTCGTGCAGACTCCGCATAGCACCGGTTGCAGCAATCAGCATATTTGGTGGTAGCATCGCCCTACCCGCCACATGCACCTCCTCGAGATATCCTTAGGTGAAGGTGGCCCGCCCCGAGCACGGATCGAACTTCGGTGCGGCTGGCTCGCACCGGCGCCCTTATTAGTCTTTCGCTTCCGGCCTTTCTTCTTGATCTCCTGTAATGGGACCGAGTTCGCTCACGCACCGCCTTCTTCAGCGTGTTGGGGCTGATAATATTCGCGCCTCAGCTATCTCGAGGCTCGGTGAAGACGGAGCTGGGGCGTGTCACGAGAACTGAACGCCGACGGCGCTTGTTGCAATTGGATTTCTCCGCCGTACCAGCTAGATCGCGGTGGTCTTGGCTGGGTTCTTGAGAAAGAGGCCCTCGTAACTCGTCGGCGTACCCATGTTCGCAAAGTACTTGTCAACTTTGGTAAATGTACCGTCGTCGTTGTCGTCCGCCGTCCGGATCTGTGCCATAGGGCTGTCCGGATCCTGTGCCATAGGGATGTCCGGCAGGTCCGTAGCGTTGCTGCGTTCTTGCCATGGATTGGCGCCGCACGATCGGCGGTCTTGTGCGTGGGGTGGTGTCCCCGCCCCAAACGAATCTGGCTCTTCGCCATAGCAGGGCCAGTTTACGCAGTGCCGAGGGTCATCTCATCTTCTTCGTCGGCCCCAGGGTCGAATCGAGGTAACAGCTCGTCGCAGCCTGGCAGCACCCGGACCACTTCAACCCTATACATTGTGGTTGGCATCGGATTACCGTGGAACATGGGGTTGCCCGGTTGAACGATTTTGCCCTTGGCGACATCGACCAACTCGGCGCCCACGGTGCGAAGAGTGCAAGGAACGCCGGCGGTGCCTCGCGAAAACATGTGTAGGGCGCCGGGGATGCCAGATCAAAGGCAAGGAGATGAAGTCATCGGCCGAGAGGTTTAGTTACCGTGATGCCGTCGAGCTCGGCTAATGTCGAGGCACCGCCAACGGCGGGCGTGCAACTGACGGAGGGGGTGCTTGCTGGCGAGGTGCCGGTCGGCGTACACCCGGGTGCATTAAGCTCCAATACCCGTGCCGGTGCCGGAGACACGAATACCGCCTCCGCCGGAGACACCAATGGCGCCGCCACCGGAGACACCAATGGTGCCGCCGCTGGAGACACCAATGGCGCCGCCGCCGGAGACACCAATGGGGCCGCCACCCACCAGGCGAAGGTCGGCCGTGAAGCTGGGAACCGGGGGAGGCCCCTTTTGGCCGCCCGCAATCCACGTCGTCAGCCCATGAATCAACGTAGGCACCATGGCTTCGAGCTTCGTTCCCAGCTGTTGTTCCACTTGCTCTTGGACAAGCTCTGGAATCCGCGCCACTTGTGCCTTGAGTGCTTCAACCTCGCGCGTCTGGCTTTCCGAGCTGGCCTTTTTCTCCTTCCGCACACAGCGGTATAGTATGACCCCATTTTGTGGACAAGCCTTTGCCGGCCACACGACCAGCTGACGTCGGCTTATCGAGCTTATCCTTCTTTTCATTACGCTCAACGCCCTATTTAAAGGGGTGTCGAAGGGGAGCTCTTAGACGACCCAGCCATCGCTTTCATGTCCCGCGAAAGGAACATGAGCCATTTAGAAATATTGGGGATTAATTAGAGTGCAACCATATGGAGCTAATTACGCGGGGTGTATTCCTTACGAGTAACAAGCTCAAGCGCCTGGTCTTCGGATCCGTGGTAAGCTCCTTTGTTATCGGGTCCTCCTTGTACCGGGCCCTGACATAGTTCCTGGTCTGCTTGTCACCGCTGTATTTCTCGAAGCGGGGCGGTAGGCCTTGCTCGGCACGCTCCGCGTCCTCCTTGTCCCATATAGGCTCCGCCACTCTATAACCGTCGGGACCGAGTTTGTGTTCCCCTAAGTTCAACTCCCACATTTCTTTCCCCCACTGACTTGATTCGGAGCTTGCGGGGCTCTGGCACTTGATCTTGAACTCCTTGTACTCATCTTCGCTCATCAAATGATATTTCGCCTTGATCTTGTCATAACTATCACCTTTATCAATCATTCTCTTCAACGCGCTTCTCCAAGTAGACAGGGCCGTGCTCATCTTCGTGATGGCGGCATTGTTCACTCTATTCCCTGAGAGGCGTATGTTTTCAAATTCGGTGGGGAACTTGTATCGTTCGTGCAGCTTCATGAAGAGGAGGCTGCGCAAATTCCCTCAGTCCTTATGCCTAAGGTTCTCGGTGTTGATCGAGACGGTGTTTCGGAGAATGCACCCGAGTTGAACCGCGTACCCCTTGACTATATGTTTGGGCTCCGTTGGATTCCCGTCGGAGTCCACTTGAGTGAATTCCTCCTTGACGGTGCGGAGCACATTCGGGCGTCGGTCCTTCCTTTGCTTCTTCGGTTGGCTGCCATCTATGTGTGCGCCGCCACCATCTGTGTGTGCGCCGCCATCATCAGTGGTGGCATCCTCGGCGGCACCATCAGTGGTGTCATCCCCGACGCCACTAGGGGTTGTGTAATCAGGATCGGTGTCTTCCGCGGCGTCATCATAGCGGTGAGGTTGTTCCTCCATCTCTTGGGACAGCTCCCAGAATTGCTTGCCGCTCAACCACCGGCCTCATCGTTGTGGGCCATGTTTCTCTCTAAATAGGAAAAAGTTTGGTCAAAAGATGGTTATTGTCAAGGAACAAGATCATGGTCTCATGATTTAGGGTTTTTCGACACCGAGGCACCCTAAAAGCCTAAGCTTTCATCATTTAGGTTCTCATCGACACCGAGGCATCCGGGGCAGCCAAGTTAAGTTTTCATCATTTAGGGTTTATCGATGCCGAGGCACCCTAGGTTGGGCCTAATCACTTGGCTCTATTGCCACCTATGTTGGGTTTATCATTTAGGGTTTATCGATGCTAAGGATAATTCTAAGTTGGGCCTAATCACTTGGCTCTATTGCCACCTATGATTTAATGCAGCAAGAATGGCGAGGCGAGTTGATCCTACTTAACTAAGTACTAAGATAGCCCGCCCATGCATTAGTCATAAGTACCCCATATGTCCTATTTTTAGCAAAGTCATGCTAAAATTCACGGAAAATTTCAGCATGACCTTTGCTGAAAATAGGACATATGGAGTACCCGAATTTGCCGGAACGGAAGTTAATCGACATTCCGGCAAACTCAAGGGCCTCTCGGGGTACCTGCAAATTCATCACGACACAATGGTCGGAGACAAAACCCAGCAAACTAGCAAGATGATCATCATCCTTCATATACACTGGAGTACAATTAATGCTTTATAATGTTCCATCATCATTACAGAAAATTGACAATTGTCCATAACAGTTAACTGAAATGCAGTACTCACTAGATCTATCCATCTGATCTAACTAATTTTAAGATCTGAAAATCACTGCAGCAAATAAAAGAGAAAGAAACATGTTCTATAGATTTATATAAATTCTGTGTTCGCTTCAACTATTCATCAGTGGGAGGTTCACCATTCTGCCAACAACTATACATACAGTACATCCTGCCCAAAGATAGTTCAAGGTTACATAGAACTAGAAGGATGCACCGCTATGAAATTGTCTCAAGCCACTTTCAAGACTTCCAATTTCTTATTTCCTAATGCATAAATAATTTACTTAGTGCTTCATGTCATCTTGCCATACTGACAGCAAATTAAATGAGTCAGAACATATTTTTATAATGCACTAGAGCAGAAAAATACAACCAAAATCAAAATCACATAGAAAACAGATCACACTCCTTAGTCCTTATTGGATGGCTACTAAATCACTGGATATAGCAAAGACCAGGGTGATACTTCACATAGGAAGCTCTGAGAATGTTGTATACAAGCAACGACTGCACATAGTACAAAACCTGTAGTAACATGTTTCCTCACTTTTTTTTACCAAATCTCCCTTCGGCTAAACACAATGACAAAGCTTACGAGGACTAATCCGCTTTCTCACAAGCCCGTAGCAGATCACAAATGAGTTAGGAAGATGATAAGCAAACCTATCACAGTCTTAATATGAGAGACACAAAATAGACGCCTTGGCTAAATCAAACTATTTTAGCCTAAAGGGGGCTGCTTACACCGAACAGGATCGTGCGGGGCGGGGTTGACGAGGTGACGCGGATCGATGGTGAGGCATCGGTGTCGTAGAGGCGCCAGAGACCTTGCCTGCGAGACAGAGAAGGGGCCGTCAGCCACAGCGCAGGTGAGGGCAAGGGGCGAGGAGGAGGGGAAGGGAGGAGGATGGTCGGGCGTCTGACGGTGCTGCGTTGCTGCTCTCGGCGCCGACGACGAGGAGGAAGGCAAGGACGTTGAGGGTCGGGCGGCGGGTGGGGCGGGGGGGGGCGGGGGGTGGAGTCAGGGGGTGGGGGCGCGGGCGGGGGCGGCGAGGTGGGGTGGGGCGGGGCGGCGGGGGTGGAGTCCGTGGGGGGTCGGGCGGCGGCGCGTCGGTTAGGTCAGTGGGGATCTGGCGAGGGAGGAGAGAGGCGAGAGGGAATAGGTGGAGGAGGAAGCTTTCTAATGGCGCACCACACCACGGTGCGCCATAAGTACAACTATTCTAATGGCGCACCACCTCTCGGTGCGCCATTAGAATTTTGTTTTAACCTAGCCTAGTAGCCATATCTACAGCCCAACCCTATCTACAATGAACCCACCCACTAGCCTCGACCGGTCAAGACGCAAAGCACACACACTGGGAGGTCCCGGGTTCGATTCCTGGATCCCCAATATTTTTTATGCATTTTAAATGGTGTTTTTATATTTATTTGTGTTTAAATATGTTCAAACTTGTTTAAATCATAACAGTAATATTTTTATGCATTTTAAATGCTATTTTTATATTTATTTGTGTTTAAATATGTTCAAACTTGTTTAAATTATAACAGTGTAATATTTTTTATAAAAATAGTAAAAAAATTAAAAATATGTTCAAAAGTCTTGGTCGGGGGCGGGCAGTGCTCGGCGGTGGAGCGGGGACGGTTGTGATGGGTGGAGCTAGCGGGAGGTGCGGTGCGATCGAGATGGAGGGGATCGAGATCGAGATGGAGGGGAATCGAGATCAAGTGTCCTCATGAATTCAAAAGTGCCCATGAAATTTAAAAATATTCATGATATCAAAAGTGCCCATGAAATACAATCGAGAAATGTAGACTATGATTTAAATACAATCGGTCTTAGCTAGCTATCTGTTCACAATCTTCTTGCCCTTCTTTTTCGCAAACGGAGTTCTTCTGTGGAACGGACGTCCTTTAGGTAGGGTGGTCCTGCTTCTTCTTGTGGTGTGTGCTGCTACTTCATCGTCGTCGTCATGTTCGATCTTCGGGTCGCCGTACTTGTCGTAGTCTTGCTCATTGGCTACTCCATCCATTCCGATGATCTTCCTTTTGCCTCTCCTCACGACAACACGACTGGGCTTTGGCGGGTCGGTAATGAAGAAGCATTGGTCCACTTGGGAAGCCAGTACCCATGGCTCATTTTTCGCGGTGACGTTTGCGACCACGGTCTTGGATTTGGCTTCGGGTATAACCATGGTGGTGAAATACCGGTCTTCTTTTATGACGTTTTTGGCCCATCTGACACGGAACATCGGGACCTTCTCTCCAGCGTAGCTCAGCTCCCAGATCTCCTCGATCCTTCCGTAGTATCTGTCCTTGTCGTTACCGGTGTAGGATTCCATCGTTACCCCGGAGTTCTGATAACCATCGCTCTTCATGTCCTTGTCCTCGGTGTAGAATGTGTAGCCGTTGATATCGTACGCCTAGTAGGTCATCAGGTTGTGCTCGGCGCCCTGTGACAAGGCGAATATGAGTTGTTCTTCCGCGGAAGAATCCTCACGTAAAGGGTACGACAGAAGCTTCTGCTTGAACCAACGCGTGAAACATGAGTTGTGCTCTTTGAGTATATCTCCGTCCGTCCTCTGTTGGCCTCGGTCATTGTACGTCTTCTTAATAAAGGTTTTGTGCTCTACCACCCAAGGATCGACCACGCCTATGTGTTGTAGCGCGACTAGGTTTGCTCTTTCAAAGTCGGCGAGTCGACCCTCGAAGTCGACATGCATTTCGCGGCGACCCTCATGGTGACCCCATCCAGCGAGCCTGCCGAGGTGCCTGTTGACGGGCAGACCAACGGGGTTCTCGATGCCTAGATAATTCGTGCAGTAGGAGATGCACTCTTCGGTCAGAAAGCCCCTGGCTATGCTTCCCTCTGGACGTGACATGTTGCGAATGTATCCTTTGATGACACCATTCATCCTTTCGAACGGCATCATGCTGTGCAGGAACGTCGGCCCGAGTTGGATGATATCCTCCACTATATGGACCAGCAGATGCACCATAACGTCGAAGAATGCGGGCGGGAAGTACATCTCAAGCTCGCATAGTATCACCACGATCTCTTCCTGTAGCCTTCTGAGTTGCCTCACGCCAATCGACTTCCGAGAGATGACGTCGAAAAAGTTGCACAGGCCAAATAGCGTTTCACGGACGTGCGCGTCCATGATCCCACGGATTGCAACTGGAAGTATCTGCGTCATCAGCACGTGACAGTCGTGAGACTTCATCCCGCTGAACTTCTGCTTCGCTGGGTCTAGGTATCTGCTTATCTTCCCCGCCGAACCCGTAAGGAAGTTTTACTCCTAGGAGGCAGGTGAAAAACTGCTCGATCTCCTCCTGACTTAGAGTGAAGCACGCGGGAGGGTAGTCATTTCCGGTCTTCTTGGCCTTTTTGCCTTTGCGACGACTTTCCGTGTCCTGCTTCGCCTCATCATCATCATCATCATTATCATTAGCGTGAAGCTCCGTCCTGATGCCCATTGATTTCAAGTCTGCCCTTGCTTTCGGCCCATCTTTGGTCCTCTCTGGCATGTTGAGCAGGGTACCGAGCAGACTCTCGCACACGTTCTTCGTGATATGCATGACATCAAGGCTGTGAGGCACACGGTGGATCTTCCAGTACGGCATGTCCCAGAAAACAGACCTCGTTTTCCATACCTTCAGCAGCTGCTCTGGCGCCTTCGCATCTTTCGGCGGTGGCGTCTTTCCAATTTTTCAACAGCTTGTCTATTTCCTTGCCGCTCCTCGTACAGGCGTTTTGGGTTCGGTTTCACCATCGAACAGATCCTTGCGTTTCCTCCACGGGTCATCGTCGCGAAGCCACCTTCGATGTCCCATGAACACGGTTTTCAAGACCCGGATCTCTATCTAGCTGGCGATCGTTGTGTCATTCATGCACCTTACGCATCCGAAAATCCGTGGACTACCTGCCCCGCGAGATATCCGTAACCGAGATAGTCGTGCACCGTCATGAGCAGTGCGGCTCTCATAGGGAAATATTCTTTCTCTGCGGCGTCCCACGTATTGGCTGGCGTTTTCCACAGCGTGTCTAGCTCCTCCTTTAGCAGCCCGGATCTGATTGATGTCGTTCCTGGTTGTTTCGCCCTTCAATTAGCATACTCATGTGAATGTACTTCCTCTTCATGCACAACCAGGGGGGAAGGTTGTACATCCACACAAACACAGGCCAGGTGCTATGTGTGCTTCTCTGGCTGCCAAACGGATTGACTCCATCGGTGCTCGCGCCCAGACGATGTTCCTGGATCCTTCCCAAATTCGGGTCTTGAAGTTCAACGCTTTCCACCGGCTCGCATCCTTAGGGTGACTCAGCATCTTGTCTTTTTTATCTATCTCCGGATCATTTGCGTCATCTTCTCGCTTCTTCTCCTCCCTATCCGCGTGCCAACGCAGGAGCTTTGCTACCTTAGGGTCCGCGAAATACCGCTGCGAGCGAGGAGTGATCGGAAAGTACCACACCGATTTTCGAGGAGCTTTCTTCCTCTTCTTGTATCGAGTGACGCCGCACACCGACATATGGTAGACTCCGTGTGCTCGTCCCGATAAATGATGCAATTGTTCATGCACACATGGTATTTCACGTCGCGGTAAATCCAGAGGACACACGATTTTCTTCGCCTCCTCGAAACTGGTCGGGCACTTGTTCCCCTTGGGAAGACGTTCGTGCGAATGACATGTTCTCGCCAAGCATCGCCGGTCATTTTGTGTTTTACCTTCATCTCCGAGCCATGAGCGTTACTTTCATGCGGGTATCCTCGGGCCTGCATCCTTCATACAATGGAGTAACCGCGTCTATCTCCGCTTGATCCAGCTTGGCTTTCTCTCGGCGGCAGCTCTTGCGTTATCCGTCCGCTTGAGAAGCAGCTCTTGAATATGAGGGTCCTGCACCCACCCTCCATCGCCGTCTGCTCCGGCATCTTCATCTTCATGATCATGCCCTTCGCCTTGATCTTCCTCATCATCATGTACGACATCTTCTACATGATGATCGTGTACAAGATCACCGTCGTGATCATGTCCGGAGATTCTTCGCCTTCTCGCCCGCCCTACGCGCGGTGGTACTTGTCTTGTTGCCCTTCCTCATTTCTTGCCCGCCCGGCCATGGACGACTTGATAGTCATCTTCATCACCTTGCCACCGATAGCCATCCATGAAACCACGCAAGAGCAGGTGGTCCCGCACCTGCCCGAATCCGGTCCGCAATAAGGCTCTTCACTTGCATCTTCGACATGGACATCTTATCTCCATCTCGTTCTTTTGAAGCATCTCGCCTTCGGAGCTCAAAACCTATTCACGATGCCTTCACCATCATGCGGACCATGGTCGTCATGGGTAGAGCAAAACGATATGTTAGAATCAAGAAAAATTTGGCATGACCTTCCTAAAAATAGGACCAAAAAGAATGCATAGTGCCAAAATTCTCGCTTGAACGGAAATGAATCAAAACATTCCGCAAAATATTGGCAACTATCGCATATTTCAAATACCGTACCTTCAAACACAAACATATATGCAACACCACAAACACTTGCAACACCACAAACATACATAGATCTAGTTAGGCCACAAAAGTGCATGTGCACGTTGTTGGAGCGAGCTAGGGAGAAAAAAAGTAGATCTATATCATGAAGATAGCTTTCCTTACTTACCTATCAAAAAGGTAATTTCACCACTTAATTTTGTTGAATCTATGGTGGAAATGAGGTGAGGAGGAGGAGATAGCCGAAATCTTGGAGAAGGAGGTGGATAGAATGAAGTGGGGAAAGTGAGTGGGTAGGTGTGGGCTGTCCAAAATATCTTGTTGGTCCCAGGTTACTAATGGCACACCCTCTGCTGATGCGCCATTAGAAACCCTGGTTACTAATGGCGCATCAGCAGAGCGTGCGCCATTAGTAGTTTTGCAAAAAAAAGAATAAAACAAAATTTACAGTAATGACGCACAGCCTGACTGGTGCGCCATTAGAAGTTATATATAGTAATGGCGCATTGTAGACCTCATGCGCCATTAGTATGTATGGGAAAATGGAAAAAAAATCATACTAATGGCGCACCCTGTCCACGGTGCGCCATTAGTGTCTTCCACTCTAATGGCGTATCAGGAACAGGTGCGCCATTAGTATATAGTAGTGGCGCACTGCCTCCACGGTGCGCCATTAGAATCAATCCTATCTATAGCCCTTTTCCTAGTAGTGCCGGTTCGTGTTTGAACCGGGACTAATGGGTTGAGGTATTAGTAACGACCCATTAGTCCCGGTTCCCGAACCGGGACTAAAGGCCCTTACGAACCGGGACTAATGGGTGGTTTTCTACTAGTGCATGTCTTTGAATTAGCAAGAAGAATAGCAGTAAAACACATAGACTGTTCTTATTTCAAGATCCTAACCGTTTATCCGTTTGCTCGTTAGATTCGCTTACTGATTGTAAATTGCTTTACTTCATTGGACATAAAAGGACAATATGCTTGTATTTGTGAAACTGCTATATTTTTCTGTACAATGGTGAAAGAGCTACATTTTTATATCGCTCTATGATTCATTTTCTTCTATTCCATATGGACATAGGAAACTTGAAAACTACACCACAACTCTTAGGCTTGCCAAAATATGAGGATTATCACTCAGTCATGAGGGAAACTGGATGTACCCGGTAAGGATGGAGGCAAGATGGGGCCACAGAGCCCCCTTTTGCGCAGGAGGGAGTAGGTCTGAGCCGAAGGCAACAATTGTGGCCGCTTCCAGAGCCGAAGCCACCTGCGGAGTCAATGTCATGGTCGCCCCAGAGCGGAATTCATCGCCTAGGCCACAAGAGTAGGAGTTGCTGTCGCCGAGGTCATCTCTGAACCTAAACTGAACTTTCTATGGATGGTAAGATGTCCGCCCCCAATCTTCTAGCAGCCGGTGCTCGTTGGCCTCTCCTCACTATTCAGCTGCTGATTGTATGAAATAGATGGTTAACACTTTATTTTGTTGGTCCCTACAGGACGGTAGTGATGTTGAGACACAAGAGATTATCAGGCCTATGCATATATATATAATTGTTCATGGATCTTTCTTATCTCTGATATAATTTTGCCAATGATCAAAGAACTGTTGTTCTGGATGTACACCTATTGTGTTGCTTATTTTGCCATCACTCTTCTGGTTTACCTTAGGAGTAGTACCAATCTTAGAAAATGCTCCTAATTTGGGTAAAATTTGGAAACATTATGGATGGATATATTTATGGACTTGTTCCTTTATTACATAATTGCATAGCCTATGATCTTATACAGTAGAGGGCCGCTTATCCTATTCTTTATGTGTGAAGTTAAAAGCTAAATATAGCTAATGACATAAGTGATCTATTAAAATATATCGCGGAAGTAAGTACTTATTTTTGTTTCTACTTATTACCTAATTTTAATGTGAATTTTTCAAAGACATAAAGTGTTCCATATAGTCTAATTTAATATACCAGCGATGATGGTATTGAATCTGCGAAGAAAATATATACTCATTTCCTAATTGCATCTTTTAATCAGGAGGTCAGGACCAAGCTTTAGGCAGGAAAATGGGACAATCTTCAGTAAGCTACAATGTTCATGTCTTCTTATATCATTTGACTGATGTGTTCTTGTATCATTCTTCTACTTTCGGAGCTATTACTGCGATCATTTTGACCTCATGTCTTCTTATATCATTTGACCTTATCTAGATATTAGTGGTTCTTAATCGAGGAAGGTCTTGAATATTTTTCGCTTTGTCCATTCAAAATTTTGTTCCTCTAGCAACGTTCATGGTTTAAGCTTTGATTCGAAAAACAACTTTCAATTTTGTAGGAGACACAAAGAGCAACAACAAGCCGCTGTAGATATTGTGTAGTAGCAACATTAATGATCTGCCAATGTTATATTTTTTTCTTCTTTCCTTAATAACTACATGACCAATGTGTACTTTTAATGATCAAACATGCACATGTCACATTAAGAGGTTGAGAGTAGCTCAAAAGATATGCATACATCCTCTACCTTTTAACTAATGAAATATTTCTAAAACCATAGTAGATGTCAGGTGTAAATTCCATGAAGAACTGTTGGTTTTTGTAATTATTTCATGAAACTTTCATTGTAGGGTTCTAGGATTGGTGAATAAGTAGTGTTGTTTTCTTTCTTTAGTATCTGCATGATCAAGTCGGTCTGTACTTTTAATGATCATACCTGCACATGTCACATTAAGATTGAATATATTGTGACTTTTCTAACCATTTCTTGTTAATTGCTTGGGGAAAAACTAACAGGAATATTTTTCTTAGAAATCCCAAGGAAGTAATTGTTCTCACTGTTTTGGTAAAATAACATATATTTTTGTTGTATGTATACTTAATTTCAGGAGATGTAGATTTTCTTGTTATCTTATATATGTTCCTTTTCTTTTTTTTATTCTTGTGAAAAATGAGTTCAACAAGGGCTCCTCATTCTGGCCTCCTGGGGTTGAAATGATTACTCCTTTAATTGATTTGAAGATTGTTAATTTTTTATATTTGGAAACGCTTGGAAGCTTTCCTTTGTTTTGGCGTTATGAAGATCTTATGCTGCAGGGAGTTTTCACCAATGCCACAAAGATGCTGCTACATCGAACGCATAGGATAAGATGATATTAGTAAGTATCTATCATCTACACTTTGCTTTTGTCTTCAATTTTGTAGGATTTCTTTTCTTTCGGCAACGTTTTGGAAATATAAATACTTTCTTATATGTTTATCCAGTCATCCACATTTAACTAGGTTGCAAAGAACGTTGAAGTGATAACTGCATGTGTAAGTACCATGGATGACCTAGCAAAACATACATTTTTATGCTAGAGTGCATATGGATTAGGTATGTGTATTTGTTGGCAATGTTCATGTGTGGGAAAGCAAGGTCCATAAGATATCTAGGGGATTAGAGGTGGTATGATTTAAAGATAAAGCATCGTCTTGAGTGCTTTTTTTATGTGGTTGCTGCATGGGCTTCAAATAATTTACTTAGGACTTCATTCAGAAGTACAACTGGTAATCCGAGATCAATACTGAGATCAGACATCAGATACAATATAATTTTTTTTGTACAAACAAAATCTATGATATCGTGCCATTCTATAAGTGTTTAGAAATAAGTTTGGTATCTGCTACAATGTACATATAACTTGGTCATCCTAAAGAAACTCTATCTTGCATATTGCTTGGTTACAAGATAATAACTAATATGTATTATAAATATCTAGGGAAATCTTTTGATTGTTTTGTACATATATTATCAGAGATGCCAAACAGCAGGTTGCTTCAAACCAGGGGAACTGGCTGGTTCATAGATGGTAGAACGTTCAATCTTCGACGATGCTCAGGGAGCAAACAAGGGGAATTAGGTTAGTACGTCTTTAAAATAGGGAACACTCAATAATTCCAGTTTTTGAACTTGTACTGTTATTGTTGATACACATTGTTTTGTGCATACTTGCTAGGGAAAAGTATATTTTTCGTCCCTGGACTCGCTCAAAAGTATAGAAACGGTCCTTCAACTTTAAAACCGGCAAATGTTAGTCCCTCAACTTCTCAAACCGCATTATTTTAGTCCCTTGACTCAACAAAAATTGTTTTCATGCTTACTTGTCATGGTTTTGACCAGTCAGCACCCACGTGGGAATCTTCTTCTTTTCCATTTTAACTCGGCTGGGCATTTTGTCGAGCAGTTGGCGCCACCAAGCAACAAGGGGAAGAGGTAGGCATGGAGCTTGCGTGGCTGTCGGCGGCACACGCAGAGTGTGCAGGAGGCCAGGGAGCTGCGCTACAGTTTGTTTTGTGGGACGAGCGGGGCTGTCGCGGCTAGCAGCACTGAGGCACGCGGCGGCTTGGCCTTCACGGCGAAGTCGTAACACAGACACAACTCACTGATGCTCGTGTTGCCGTCTCGTGCTCATGGTATGCCTCTACAATTGTCGGCGACTGCGCCGTTGATGTCCCCGCGTCATCCAGTTCTCGTTCAAATCCATCACTTGCGTGCTGTGGGTCGTGGACATGGCGCGGACAACGGCGGGGCGCACGCTTGTCGCCGCTCCAGCGCCGTCAGCCGCACCCGCTTCGGCGGCTCGCCCGGTTTGCCGTTGTTGCTCGGCACACATGGGCGATGACTGGTGAAACCGTCAGCGTGAAAACCACTTTTGTTAAATCAAAGGACTCGAGTTATCCGGTTTAAAGAATTGAGGGACTAAGTTTTGCTGGTTTTGAAGTTAAGGGACCGTTTCTATACTTTCGAGAGTTTAGGGATGAAAAGTATACTTTTCCCTACTTGCTATGATGTTCGAATTTGACAGTTCTGTCGTAATCACCAATCACCACAGTTAACACACTACACATGATTCTGCTTGCAGAAACCCAACAGTTAATGGAGAAATCAGGTCACTTTGCATCTACTTTGCCTCAGTTTTTTCAGAAGTCAACAGAGTTTGTAAAAAAAAGAAACATGATCCTGCGGCGGTTGCCAAAACTTTTTTTTCCGGGGTAGTAATGTTTGGATGGGACATGTCCCTCCTTTCATAATCACTTTGTAATTTCTACTTGTGCTATGTAATAGACGCCTTACATAAAAAGGCAGTATGTTTTGTAGATACTCCCTCTGTTGAGAATAATAATCACTATAACTTTCTTTATGAGGACTTGTTGTGTCGCATGTTCAATAACAGCTAGAAGAAAGGATACACATCTAAATTCATAGCATGTATGGTAAACTCCTGGCTCTACATGTACGAGGCCACTTTAATATTGTACTATATTATCAATAAAAAATCTTATATTTCTTTAGAGAGTGAGTACATCCTACATTTGGATGGAACAGTTCTCTTACAAATAAGTTAGTAAAGAAACAGAGACAATCTAGACCCGGCGAGAGCTACTTGAGGAGGCATGCTGCCATGTATTGCAGATGTGAAATTAAAGAAAGGGGGCATTTTAGTCAATTAGGTTGTTGTATGCGGTTGCATGTATGTTGATTGTTGCTTTATTATTATGTTGATTGTTGCTTTATTATGTATAATAAGCGGGTGAGAGCGTTTTCAGTATATCCATTTGTTGGCCCGTGGCAACGCACGGGCAGTCTACTAGTAGTAGTAGTGGGAGAGAACTCTTCAAGGGGGTGATGTGGGCGACTTGGGAGTTAAGGAAGAAGAAGAAGAAAAAAAAATACCTCTAAAAGGAAAACACATTTCATTTTTCCTTTGTTCTTCACATTTGCAATGAATTATTTTTTGTGAAAAACATGTGGAGAAAATGTCTTTTGAAGAAAAGACGTGCATGCAGAGAATGGCAGGCCCGATCTCTGATCCTGGTATTGCGTCGAAAAATCACACGAATAAGTATCGGGTGATATGGTAGTTGACCTGCTCCCATGCTTGACGAGCTCCTGACCGTTGTATCGTGGATCCAATGCCATCTTCGGAGGCTTTGGACCCGAGCGAAACTACAGAGCATGGGGGCAATCCCTCTTTTTGACACGTGGAACCATGATCCAACGGTTGGAGGGCTCCTGAAGCATGGGGGCATGGATCTCCCTGGAGCACATGATATTCTTCCTCTACCCCACGTCTTCATTTCGTACTAAGCATGCAGTACAGCACCAACTCAGCGTATTCTTCCTCATGCCTCCTATTCTCAGTATGAACTTTTGTTCTTGGATAGTTCTTTTTTGAGTCAATTACATCACCGGTGCTTAATCTTGGCAAGAATACTCACTTTAGTGTCAGAACTTGAGGCATACATTGAACTGGTGCCACAACTTAACTCGGGTGTGCAGATACGGTACAAAACTCGTTTGAAGACACATGCGGCGCTAACGAGGCGTGACAGCGTGGCATGGAGGCCCATTATCAGTGACTGGGCGGTGTAGACCGGACTTGTGCGTGTTGTTTTTGCAAAAACACCCTCGACTTTTATTTTTTTCGCACAAAAAAGACCCTGGCAGGTGCGGGACACACCTGTACCACAAGTTTTATATTAGAATGAAAAATTGCACCAACAAAGATTCGAACTCGCGAGACTTTGAGTCACCCCACTCGCTCGATTAGCAACCCTAGTGCTACACCATTTGACAACCTAGGTGGATACACATTTTTTTATAACTTTTCCTTAAACAACATAAATTAAGAATTGTACTAATTCCAAAAAATGCTGCCATGGGGGTTCAAACCTGTGACTTGGGGCAAAAAATAAGATGAGCCGGACACTGCATCCACATTCATTTGATCCCTACTGGAATTTTTACCCTTTTTGTCACTAACCACACCCATGGGCTAAAACATACTGTGTTTTTTTTAGAAATTTGTGAAAATATGTAAATAATATATATATAAACAAAATAAATTACACAATAAGATGCTCATGTAATACCAAATATGACAACCTATTAATTTAACAAAAATCCATAAATTAAATTATGAATTATACAAATGTTTGTATAATTTTAAAAGTTTTTGCATATTTAATAGAATTATTAAGGTAAGTCTATTATATATATACATGGGATTCACATATTTTTTAAAATTTTCAAAAAATGAAAAGAAAAACAAAGGGACGTGCTACGAGTCGGACGTCGGATCATTTAAAAAGATCCGTCGCCTAACGAACCGTCAGATATTGACAAAATCTAGTGCCCAACGTCGTCCTTCATTTTTGCCACTTTTGAAACGTAAGTTGTGTTGCGGGATTTTTCTTTTTGTAGAGGTTGTGTTGCAGAAGATCTTTGTAACACAGGTTGTGTTGCATAATTTTTTGGAACCGAGATTATGTCGTGGAATTTTTTTTGCCTACATCGTCACACCGTTGTGTTGTCACTCCAACATTCCTCATGTTTCCAAAACATGGGCGAGTTGTGGCACCCTAAACATGTGTTTTGCTGTGTGTGGGACTATTCCAACACGTGGATGGCTCTCGACGCGGTAGACGTGAGGCGTAAAATCGGCCGGGTAATTCTAATCATTTCCCAAAAAAAACACATGTTGAAAATGGGCCGCACTAATTGCGGTACATTTTTCGCTCATGAGCGCGGTCGATTGTACACATAAACAGTAACAATTCTATGTAGGCTCGAAAATTCCTTTGTTAGGGTGGTAGGCCCGTCGGCTTGTGT
This sequence comes from Aegilops speltoides, assembly GCA_021437245.1. Lineage (NCBI taxonomy): Eukaryota > Viridiplantae > Streptophyta > Magnoliopsida > Poales > Poaceae > Aegilops > Aegilops speltoides. The sequence continues at coordinate 32,540 of JAHHZJ010003974.1, read as the reverse complement.
CCCGCAGGTCCCATGTTCTAACCCTGATGATGACCTCAACGTTTTGACGGAATTAAAAAGTTCCTTTTTTAACATAGAACTAAAGTTCTTAATTTACGTTGTTAAAATACAACGATATAATTACTGGGTATCCTTCTAGTACATGAATCGTTATCCTGCTGGGTTGGCTAGGTGCACACATCGGTTGGCTCGCACAGAGCGTGTCTTTGACCGACAAGTTGGTCCCCGTGGCGCTTTTTTCTGCGAAATAAAATAAAATTTGAGGGTACTTTTGCAAAAAAAACACGCCATATGCCTCTTCCACACCGCCCGGTCACTGACAATGGGCCAGGTTTGCACCGTATTTGCACGACAAGCCAAGTTGTGGCACCAGTTCAATGTATGCCGCAAGTTCTGGCACTAAAGTGAATTTTCTCGCCAAGTTTAAGCACCGGTGGTGTAATTAACTCTTCTTTTTTCTCTTTTGCTAGTAGGGGGTTTTCTCATTTGTGTCAAAACTGGGTGACTCTGAAGCATGCGAGAACACAAACCGGCTGGTGGTGGCATATAAATTGTTGGCCATCCGGTGTATGGTTGTTGAGAACATTTATTATAACCATTTAAGTTTGAGTACAATTCTCTGCGATTGGACGTAGCAAAAACAAATGATTGTTTCAAACAGGTTTGAGTCAATGAATCTTTTTCTTAATAATACAGAAAAAAAATCATAAATGGGAAATTTCATATGGATTTTTTTCTTGCAACTTGTAGATGGCACATCTACAGAAAAATCAACCTAATAGTTCATGTACTAAAAAATTTATATGAAAAATCCTACTAATCAAACTATCACATAGCATGGTTTGACTCATATTTATTCTCGCATAGTTTTTCTTTTTCTTTTTCTTCTTTCTTTTCCTTTTCGAGAACAAAGGAGCATGCATGTTTGTCTTCCAGTTAAAAGTAACCCATAATGATATTCATTTAGTACAATTAATCACTAATTTTTTAAAGCAAGTATAATGTTTTTCTGGGGACTCAACAAGTATAATTAATGAATAAGCAGTGTACCAACGAACTGCAGTGCCGAATATCATTTGAAACCGCAAGTTATAAAGAACAAAAAAAATGAGGAAAACCCACAAAGAAAAGCGATAAAAATTGGCACTGACTTTTGTTAGCCACATGCCATGAAAAGGCCAGTAACTTGCTTCAAGAAGCAATTAGCCCATGTTTTACGTAACGTCTCTAATATTTAACCGTGATCACACCTTCCATTCTCAGTTGTATAGTTATAGGATATCACTCCACGTTAGATCATTACTCTTGCTTAAGCACCAAGAGTCAAAGACGTGTCCCTTTCTTTCTTTTCATTCCAAGGAAGGAACAAATACTTCACTTAGTAAATGGGACAAAAGAGAAAACAAATCCAGTGGACACATATTCTGTTCTCGTGTTCTCATGAAAGTTTTTTTTTTGAGCATACGTACAGAATTAAAGCAAAAAAACTGGAACAAGCAAAACTCACCTTCAAAAGAAAAACATATTGGGCTCCCAAACATATTTCTTTTTCCTTTTTTTTCTCATGCGCAATAAATTAGTGTGTTTAGTGAAAAACCTGTAGAAAAAACGCCTTCCGAAGAAAAGACGGATGACGTGGAGAGAATATGGGACCCTCACCAATTCAGGCGTGTCGAAAAATCATAGGGCTTGACACTATGCCTTCACTTCATGTTAAGCAGGGCTTTCGAGTCGTACTGAGCGCTTCCTTCCCGACGTCTCCTATTCTCAAGATAGAGTGATAAACTCCCTTTCTTTTTCTTTTGTCTTGAATAGTTTTTTTATCTTTTCCTAACAGGTGGTTTCTGAGAGGTGTCGAAATTTCGGTGACTCAGAAGCATGCGGAGAACACAAATCAGCTCGTGGTGGCATATAAATTGGTGGTCGTGCAGTGTATGGTGTGACATTTATTATATATATATATATATATATATATATATATATATATATATATATATATATATATATTTGGGGGACAAACAAATATAAATTGTGTGGATGTCTCTAAGAAAGTTAGTTTAATTGTAGGCGGATAAACAAACGATTATTCAAACAGGTTTGAGTCAATATTTTTTAATTTCAGTCTTTGAATAAAGATTATGTAGATCCTACCCTAATGAGGCGATTGGTCCTATGGTTGGGAATGGATTTGGAAACCAATCTGTTCAAGCAAGGCGATGGTGCGGCGGCGGCGGCATCTTTGTGGTGGACTTGTGTCCTCGGGCTCCAATCTTGTGATGGCGTCTGCTCCAGCGCTCGCGCGGCGCTTGGGAGGTAGTCCAGGAGCAGATCCATATTGTGGTCTGCACCAGCGGCATCTGAAAGATGGTGGATTGTGTGGTGGGTCCGCATGGATAGCAGATATAGTTTCCGATGTCTTAGTCATGTGGGGGTGCCAGATCTGGAGTTCGATGGCGTGTCCGAGGTGTTGCTCCAGCTTGATTCGTTCAACGGTAATGGTTTCGCCTTTGGCTAGCCATCTTGGAGGTTCGAAAAGCTGCATATCAGTGATAGAGCCGCATCGAGCTTGGTTGTGGAGGTGATCTGTCATGTTTTCCTTTGGTGGCCTCTGTGGTGGTGCCAGAGAAGGGTGACGGGCGTTGGTGTATAACTCAGAGGATTCTTCGGTCTTGTTTGTAATTTTACTTCTTGGGTGATGCTTTGGGCAAAGGCTAGCATTTTCGTCTTTTCAGTTTCGCCAGGTCGGTATGTATGTGGTTTGTACTATGATCCTAATGATGTAAATGAGACACATTAACATGCAAAAAAAACTTTAGAGGCCCTGGTTTGACCTATTTTTATTCCGCATAGTTTTTTACATTTCTTTTCGGGGAAAAACATACCATGCATCCTTTTTAAAATATCCAGATCTATTATAAAAGTTCATCACAAGTACAAAGCACCTTAAATATAGTAAAAATTACATCGAGGTCCATTGAATGACTACTAGTGTCGTTTGAATGATCCATTGACGTGCAATTGTCGCCACTTCCCTATCGAAGCCAACTTGACCTTGTCGATGATAGCCAGAAACTCTTTGGGCATGTGCATCTAAGGAGCAGTGCCCTAGATCTGTAGTCCTCATTGTTTAACATTTGAATATATCTGAAGCAACCAACATCAAAGCTCGCCATCATGCATACATGACGATAAACCCTAACCTCACCACCGCAAGGAGATGGCATTAAACTAGAATCTAGAATTGAGAGGGGAAAGGAGGGAAGCCGGCAGAGAGGGCACTCACTGGTGCCGTCATAGGGACCTCTACCAGAGCTATTGTCACTGCCATCGCACGGGTAGCAGAGCAAAGGGGGATTAGGCCGGCAGCGGTGGTGATTATGGGTGGATTACCGCTGATGTGCTAGCATGGAAGGGAGGGAGGAAGACGACAACTAGTAATAGTGGGAGATATTGTTGAGGAAATCATTAACAAGCAGCTGCTCGGTTGGCTGGTGAGTAGAGTATTAATAGGCTAATCGACCATTTAATCAATTAATCAGATGATTTATCGGCTACTCGATGACCCTACGAGTAGGGATTAGTCGACAAGTTAACTGGTTAATCGGACTAATTCTTGAACAGGGGTGGGAAAGAACTCTTGGAGAGGGATGATGTCGGCAACTTGGGAGTTAAGGCAAGAGAAATTAGAAAAAGCAAAGCACCACCAAAAGGAAAACATGTTTCATTTTTCCTTTATTTTTCACATGCGCGTTGAATTGTTATTTTTGAGAAGAAAACATGTGGAAAAAACGACTAGGATAGTGTAGGATATTATTCTACCTTGCCTTGTACTTCAAGATGATCATGCACTCCTATATATATGCTTATGAGGCTCATGCAATACAACGGACTATTTCACCAAATCTCTCTCTCTCCTTTCTAACATGGTATCAGTTTCCGGGTTCTAAACCCTTGTCGCCGCCCGCTGCCACACCCGCGCGCCGCCCCCGGGGCGGTCGGCCTCCATTACCGCCGCCAGGGGCCGCGCCGCCCGTACCTAGGGTTCGTCCGCCGGTCTTGTTGACCGGCTGCCCTATAGAGTCTTTTTCCCGAGCCCTTACTCCGGGTTTTTTCGCTCTCTCGCCAGTCGTTTTGATCGGCGTTTTTCTTTTTGGTTTTCCGATCTATGCTTGGTCGGTTTGCGTCGCCCGTCGCTGCTGTCGACCCCCGTGCGCCTCTACTCCGACACCGGCGCGACCTACCGGCCTCTTCGCCGACACCCAGCGGTCTCGCGCGACAGGCGGCCCCTCACGACCGTCGTCCGCACGTCGGCCCGCGTCTCGATCTACGTAGGCCATCACCGCCCAGTCCCTGAGTTCAGCGCGCCCCTCCGCCGATCGAGCAACAGGCTTCCGCTGCCTCGCCCCGTCGGTCCGCAGCGCCGCTGCCCCTTGGTTCTCCCCGTGGCTGCACCGATCCGCGCTGCCGCTGCGTCGCCCCTTCGGGACGTAGTGCCGCGTCACGTGATCCCCGCCGCCGCCCTGAGGCCATTCCCGTGGTTGCACCACCTCGCGTGCTGCTGCTGCATCGCCCATTCGGGCCGTAGTGCCGCGACCCGTGGTCAACCGCCGCACCGAGGCCGTCCGCTCTAGGCCGTCCCCGAGGCTGCACCGACCGTCGCTCTGCCGCTGCGTCACCCTGTCAGGCCGTAGCGAGCGTGGCATGCGATCCCTGCAACCATCCTGAGGTCTTCCCCGCCGCCGCCTTGACTTGCCCGCCGTCGTTGCGTTGCTCGTTCGGGCCGTAATGCTGCAGCCCGCGGTCCACCGTCATCCACTCGCGTTGACTTCCACGTGATATGCGTCGTGCCGCCTCCCTTGGTGCGGGAACGTCACCGTCCGCGCGGTCTTCGTCACGCTGTCGTGTTCATTATCGCCTACTTCGAGCACCGCCGCCACGCTTCTTCTCTAGCCGCCGCCGCCTCCTTAGGCCGCCGCCGCCGCCGCTCTTCTTCCGCGGCTCCACGGCGACTACCTCGACACCGGCGACCCCCGACTCTCGACACTGACCACGGAGTTCTTCGCACGTCTACCTCGACTACGGCTGCACCACCTACGCTCTCGGCTATCTTGACAAACGGCACAAAGGGCTACCGCCTTGCTTGAGAAACCTCGTCGGTTTCCACTCCAGCCACGACTCCGCGATGCATCGACCATTACGACTGTGGGGGTGGGGGGGGGGGGGTGTATGTTGGCTTACCTTCGGATTATCCTCCAGTCTCACCATCTGCGTCACTACCGTTGTGACTGCGGGGGGATGTTGAGTATCATGATTATTAGGAAAGCTAGGATAGCGTAGGATATTATTCTACCTTGCCTTGTACTCCAAGATGATCGTGTACTCCTATATATATGCCTATGAGGCTCAAGCAATACAACGGACTATTTCATCAAATCTCTCTCTCCCTTTTAACAACGAGCTTCTGCGAATTTTTTTCCCAACGTCTCCTATTCTTAAGATGAACTCCCTTTCTTTACTTTTTTCATGCATAGTATTTTCTATTCTTTTGCTAACAGGGGGTTTCTGAGAGGTGTCAAAACTTGGTGGCTCCAAAGCACGCAGAGAACATAATCGGCTGGTGGTGGCATATAAATTGTTGGGCATGTAGTGTATGGTTGTTGAAAGCCTTTATTGCAAATAGTTTTGTTTGATTGGAAGTCTCCTTGATTGCACGTAGGAAAAAAATGATTATTTCAAACATGTTTTAGTTAATGAATTGTTCTTTCAAGAATATAGAACAAAAGAATCAGAAATAGAAATTTTCATATGGGACTTATTCTTACAACTTAAATTGCACGTGCAGAAAAATTATAATAGTTCACGCACTATCCTACGAATCAAACTATCAGATGCCCTGGTTCGTCTCATATTTATTGCCGCACAGTTTTTCTTTTCCCTTTTGAGAAAAAAGTAGCATGCAGCTTCGTGTTTCAATTAACAGTAACAATAACAAAGTTCAGTTAGTACAATTAATAAGAGAATTCCTCTGCGGGGAATCAATAAGTACATAATTAATAAACAAGCACTCATCCAAGCGACAAAGAACTGTATGTTCTAAAGCATAAACATTATATGAGGAAAAACAGAAAAGAAAAAGCGATAAAAAACTGTACGTAACTTGTGTTAGTCAAGTGGCATGAAAAGGTCAGTAATTTGCTTCAGAAGCCATTAGCCCATGTTGTATATACAACATCTAATATCTAATCGTGATCACACCTTGTGTTCTCAGTTGTATACTTATAGGATATCACTTGACGTTAGCTCATTCCTTTTGCTTAAGCCCCAAGAGACAAAGGCGTGTCCCTTTCTTTCTCTTCATTCCTAGAAGGAGTCCAATACTTCACTTGGTAAAATGGGACAAAAGAGAAGGTAAATCCAGTGCACACATACTCTGTTCTTTTGCTCTCATGAAAGATAAAAAGTATTTTTGACAATTTAATCATCCCCTAGAATTTGGCATGTGAAGATTTTTCCTTTTGTGACTAGATCAAAATCATTGCACATCAATATTTCAAGTGGAAGATGTTTTCTGGATGACAATATGAAGACCCAAGAACACAACAAAATAGAGCTCTCAAATGTTGTCCAGTCAATGAAGATTTGTCTCTCTTTTTTTTTTTGCAAAAAATGTAGATTTGTCTTTTTTATTCCCGATGAGGCAAGTGTAGCATGCTCCCTCTTGCCACTTCTTTCTACATGTGAGGTGCGAAGGTAAGAGTTAATCAGACCACTAATTAATAAGATCAACAACTCAGATCTAATATATATTCTTACCTCTCATGTGAATAGAGGAGGTAAGAGGGAGCATGTTAAAACTGTTCCCCCGATGGACGAATGTAGCATGTTCCCTCTTACCCCCTTTTTTTACAAGTGAGATATGTTACCGATTTCATTAGTGAAACTGTGTAAGGAAACTACATGTTTGGAAGCTGATGTGTTTCAGCTAAGCGTCTGAAGCTCTGAACTTACCAATCAAACACGCAAAATAAGTTGACTGTGCAAAGAATTTAGAATTTAACAACAAGCAAAAGCTCGCGAAAGCTCATGGAGGTCAACTCTGGCACTGGAAACTCGAAGAGCAACAAACCACTCCCAGCTAACGCTCCAGAATTGACATGAAAAAAACGGATAAAATTGTCGTGTTGTTGTAAAGGATTTGTCCTGTTTCAAAGTGAAAATTGCCATGTTGAAAATTGTCCTTCTCAGAAATTGCCATGCTGGCTGAAGGGAATTGCCATGCATGCTACATCAATGGAAAAACTTGAAAAATATCATGCTCTATAAACTGAAATTGTCATCCTGAATGTATTTGTTGGGATTTACCATCCTGAGGCTCGTAGTACTCTCAAAGAGGCGCGTGGGAGAAAACACTTTGCGATTCGTACACAGGATATAATGTGCCCGAGGGCGTTCGCTCGGATTGCTTGCCGATTAGTTTTTGTGAAAAACATGTTGAGAAAACGCCTTCCGAAGAAAACACAGAAGGCATGGAGAGAATTTGAGATCCCTGTCTTTGGTCTTGCTTCAGAAAATCATACGACTCGACACCATGTCTTCACTTCATACTAAGCAGGCCGTCGTAGACCTACCAAGTGTTGTCTTCCCGGCGTCTCCTATTCTGAAGATGATATCTTTTTTATTTGCTTGCATTGTTTTTCTTCCCCCTTTTGCTAAAGGGGATTTGTGAGAGGTGTCAAAACTCGGAGACTCCGAAGCAGGTGATGTCATGTAAATTGTTGGAAGTGAAGTGTATGGTTGTTGAGAACATGTATTGCAGACAGTTAGTTTGAGTGGAATTCTCTGTGTTTGGACAGGTTTGAGTTAATAATTCGTCCTCTTGAGAATATATAACAAAAGAATCATCAATGGAAAATTTCGTATGAGATTTGTTCTTTACAACTTAAATGAAGCACCTACAAGAAAGTTTATAATGGTTCAAGTACTACAAATTTACTACAAAAAAAATCAATGAAAAGTATTTTTGACAATTCAATCATTTCCTGGAATTTGGCATGTGACCATTTTTCCTTCTCTGATCAACATCATTACACATAAAAATTTCAAGTGAAAGATGTTTTCTAGATGCCAGTCCACTCCCGAAAACACTGTAAATGTAGTTGTAACGTCGTACCTCGTTGGAGGCGACGGCTTGGTGTTATATAGGCAGGGGCATCTCCCTGAGATAAGCATATAGGTAGTTGGGATTACATCTTGATGAACAAGAAAGAGAGAGATAGAGATAACCAAAGGTAACAAGATAATCTAGCTACTCTATCCTAACAGAACCCTAACCGGGTCACCGCACCACAAACCGGCGCGCCCAACTACTAGATACATAGCATGTTTAACACCCTCCCATAATCACAACTTAGTTAAGTTGAGATTACGTTTAAATTCTTCAAAGCTCCTTGTAGGCAAGGCCTTGGTAAAACTATCAGCAACTTGAACTTGGGAATGAATGAAACGAATATCCAACATCTTGGCAGCAACTCGTTCCCTGACAAAGTAAAAATCTATTTCGATATGCTTTGTCCTTGCATGAAAGACTGGGTTAGAAAAGAGATAGGTAGCACCAAGATTGTCACACCACAGACATGGAGCCTGTTTGCAATATATCCCAAGCTCTTTTAACAGAGACTACACCCAGTTAATTTTTGCTGTTGCATTAGCCAATGCTTTGTATTCTGCCTCTGTACTAGATCTGGAGACTGTTGCATGTTTCTTTTCACACCAGGAGATAAGATTTGGTCCAAAGAATACTGCAAAACCACGTATGGAGCGCCTATCATCCATACAACCTGCCCAATCAGAGTCAGAAAATGCACTAACAAGAGTTGATGATGACTTGCTGAATGTTAGTCCAATGCTCAAAGTATCTTTGACATATCTAAGTATGCGTTTTGTAGCTGTCAAATGTATTGTAGTAGGTGCATGAAGAAGCTGACATACTTTATTGACAGCAAAGGAAATATCAGGCTTGGTCAGAGTTAAATACTGCAATGCACCAACCATACTTCTGTACCTGTTGCTATCCTCTTGATTCAAGAGCTCTCCCTCTAATAAGGGTAACTTTTCCGTACTGCACAGTGGTGTTGGGGATAGTTTGCACCCCTGCAACCCAGCTCGAGCTACAAGATCTTTTGCATATTTTTATTGAGACTAGCACATATGCCCGTGCGTTGCACCGGGATAGATAATTGACATTTGCTCTAAACACCACAAAAACTCAAATTTTAGAGAAAACATCCCTCAGTAACAGATTTTTGAAACTGCTTGGCTATAATTTTTGTATATGGGCTCTTTCTCTCGGTTAAATGCTGGATGGGTGCCCTTTTTGTACAACACCTTTAATCAACATTAGTCACTCCCTCCTCTTTTATTCCTGGATGCATACTCAAAGCTTCCAGCAATCTCACTTAAGCCATGCACTTTGATTACAAACCAGGTCATCTTTTATCAGATCTTCCTTTCTTTTATTTCATGATGAATCGGGTCCTTTCTCATCAAATAGTCCTCTACTTTTATTGGCATATGCCAACCAGGTCCTTTTTCATCCAATCTTCCTTTCTTTTATTCACCAATCGGGTCCTCTTTCATGGGATATTCCTCTATTTTATTGGGGCATACATGCATTAATTTCTTCCTTCATTTTCTAATATAAATGAGACCCACACTTCACCCTTTTCTTGCGATGGCTTGCTGATTTTCAGGTAACTCATGGACGTATTTAAATTTGTGAAATTTGATTTTAAAAAGCAAGGTGATACTCTTTTTTTTTCCGAGTAACTCACCCAATTTCTATGTTCAATCCTCGGGGACAATGACGTAGCCTCTGCAATCCATAAGAAAACCAAGGAATATTAAGCCCATCAGAGAAATTTGCTGGCTGTAGAAAAATCCCAGTTAGGAGCGTATTGGCCCAGTATAGGTGACAGAGCAACAGGAGAATTGATACAAAGCAGACCTAGCTTCCTCTAAGAAAAGAAGCAAACCTAGTCATGCATACAAATTTGAAGTTTAATACAACATGCTAATTCACAACATCTAGTTTGCCTTGTTGGATACCGAGGTTGGAGTAGTTTGCGTGGTTACGAGTTCGACTCCCGCCAGACGCATTAATTTTTAGCACTTGAAGCCAGGAAAAAACAATGCGACCATGTACCACTAAATAAGTAGTGGAACAATTGACTCTGCGTAGTGACGTCCCGGTTTTCTTTGTTTGCACATGTTCGTCAAACGGACAAAAGTAAAAAAAAACATAAGTAAATAATAGCATACATATAAAAAGACTTAAAACTGGACGAAACAAAATAGGACCAAACCAAGAATATCTATTCCCTTTAATAGTAGGTATAGATAAATGAAGCTCATCACCATTTCTCTTTACTTCAATACCAAGAAAATAATGCAAGTCTCCTAGATCCTTAAGAGCAAACTCAGAATTTAAGTCCTTTAGCAGTCCTGTGACAGCCTCATTTGATGAACTTGTAACAATAATGTCGTCCACATATATAAGAACAAATATAGAGGTATTTGACTTATTATAAATGAATACGGAGGTGTCATACTTAGAAGGAGCAAACCCAAGTGCTTGCAGTTTTGAACTCAGGCGGGAGTACCACGCCCTAGGAGCTTGCTTCAGTCCATACAAGGCCTTGTCAAGCTTGCACACATGGAGGGGTGTATTCTTGTTTACAAACCTAGGAGGTTGTCTCTTGAACACTTCCTCTTCCAGAATGCCATGAAGGAACACATTCTATACATCTAGCTGTCATAGGCACCATCCCCTGGATACAGCAATAGACAAAACAAGACAAATAGTTGCAGCCTTTACAACCGGACTAAAGGTGTCCTCATAGTTTATGCCATATCTTTCCTTAAAGCCTTTTGCAACTAATCTGGCTTTATAAAGATCTATAGTGCCATCAGATTTCCTTTTAATCTTGAACACCGATTTGCAATCTATCACATTTTTACCCTGACAAGATGGAACTAAATGCCAAGTTTTATTTTTCTGAAGCGCCATGAACTCCTCTTCCATGGCTTTCTTCCGCCGTGGATCATTCAAGGCTTTTGTAACAGTATTTGGTTCGGTTTTTATACATGTGAGACCAAATTTTGCTATGTTTTTATAATTTTTGGGTTGAGTTACTCCACTTTGAAGCCTTGTCCGCGGTGGTGTAGAAGCTGGTGCAGAAGATCCAGCGGGTGGTGCAGCAGATCCCACAGCAGATCCCGCAGCAGGCTGAGCACCCTATCCCGAGGAGGACCTGTCGGGTATCGGGGATGCGGGTGGATCTTCTGCGGCTCAAGGGCGTGGCGAGGAGAGGCCAGGCGGCGCAGGAGATCCCACGTCTCCAGGCAGCTCATCACGAGCCAATGATGAGGTGGCTCTGGCAGGACCGGCGCGCGACACCGAGTCGGGATCCCGGCGCAGGGGGCACCGTGTGTAGCAGCGTGGTTGGTCGCCGAACCGCACACCCGCTAGGTGGTCGGTAGGATGCCGAGTGGCCTCAGCGGATTGGTGTAGAGAGCCGCGGTCGGGTGACCCGCGGCTGGCGTCCTGTTGCGACGCAGATCCCGAAGCGGGTCGCTCAGGCTGGCATGGTGCTGACTCCAAAGAAGATGGACGCGGTGCTGACCCATGCAGGGAGGATCTCGAGATAGATTCTCACGCTCCTAAGGAGGATCTCCTAAAACACGTCCACCATGTCCAGTAGACGTAAAATGATGGCTGAGACCATTTTCTTCATGATTTTCTGCACTGTTTTATTCTACTTCATCACAAAACTCATGTGCATCATTAGTAGGAGGATTAGTCAATTGATCAGTAGTAATAAAATTTCCCCCTTGCGTACCACCGGTTAGATGAGATGGCAGAAGTAGTATTTCTTGTCTAAGAAGGGCTATATCCCAGAAAAACACACTGTTTTGATCTAAACATGAGCTTGCGATTGTTGTAAGGGCGAAGGTTTGGCCAACAGGCACAACCAAACACTCTCAGAGACTTGTGGTCAGGTTTTGTATGGAAGAGACGTTCTACCGGAGTTTTATTATGAATGAAACGACTAGGCAATACGTTGATAAGGTGAAGTGCGGTGAGAATAGCCTCATCCCAGAATTTTAGAGGCATGGAGGCTGCAGCAAGTAATGCTAAGCCTACCTCAACTATGTGCCTGTGCTTACGCTCAGGAGAACCATTCTGTTGATGGGCATGAGGGCATGACACATGGTGTGAAATACCAATGTGTTGGAAGAAGGAGTTTAAGTTTCTGTACTCCCCTCCCCAATCAGATTGTAGGGCTAGAATTTTACAATCAAATTGTCTCTCCACAAGTGCTTGGAAATTGTGAAACACTTGAAATACATCTGATCTTTTTTTAAGGAGATAGATCCATGTATATTTGCTATAATCATCAACATACCTCACGTGGTAAGAATGTCTACCAACAGAGGTGGGCGCAGAACCCCAAACATCAGAAAAGATAAGTTGAAGTGGTTTGGTAGAAACACTCGTAGAAACTGGATATGGTAACTGATGACTTTAGCACGCTGACATGAATCACAAATTGTTTCACAATGACAGTCACCAACAAACGGGAGCTTATTCTTCCTAAGCAATTGTTCAACTAAAGAAAAAGATGCATGTCCTAATCTATCATGCCACCGTGTTGAGGAAACTTTGGTGACACCATAGGCTTGTTTATTTGATCTCCTAAGCTCCGGAATCAATGGGTAAAGCCCTTAAACGCATCTACCTCGATAGAGTATTTTCTTCGTGGCCTGATCCTTAATTAAAAAGAAGAAAGGGTGAAACTCGAGGAAGACATGGTTATCAATGGCAATACGATGAACTGAAAGGAGATTTTTCGATGTCCTAGGAACATGCAGAAAATTTCTAAGGTGGATTTTTCGATGAGGGGTTTTTATTATAGAATGACCAATATGACTAATTCTCATACCTTCTCCATTTGCAGCATGGATCTGGTCCTGGCCATGGTACTTGTCACGTATGGTCACCTTCTCAAGCTCTCCAGTGATGTGATTTGTGGCGCCGTTGTCGACGTACTAGTTGGTGTCGACGCCGTAGGAGCCATCTGCTACTGTTGCTGCTACTTTCTCGTCCTAGGAAGAATCCTCATCTTCCTCAAAACGATACTAACAGTCACGCGCCGTGTGACCTGGCTTCCCGCATATCTGGCTGCGGACGGCATCTGGGCTTGTTTTGCCAGTGTTGCGGCGGCCCCTGTTGTTGTTGTAGGAGGGCCGTCCGTCACCACCGCCGCTGCTGCCGCCACCACCGCCACCACTGCAAGTGATGTTACCGCCGTTGCTGCTGTTTCCTCCGCTCGCCGACTTGCCCTTGTTTCGCGGTGGCCCACGGTCCCACGGTAACAAGAAGATCTGCCGCCACCATGGCCATGATACGCGGCGTTGGCTAACGACTTGAAGACACCACCAGAGCCCGCACCCTGGAAGAAGGCAAGGCGCTGGTCGAAGTTGCTCATTTGAGCGAAGAGGTCGTCGAGGTTGATGGTGTCGGTGCGGGCATCGTTGGCGGAGACGAGGACTGGTACTCCATGTCCAGGCCAATGTAGGGGACCAATTCATCATCGTCGATCGGCTTCCCAGCGGCGGCGAGTTCATCTGCAAGCGACCGCCTGTGGGCGAAGTATGCCACCACGGTCTGCATCCCCTTCTGTGCCATGGAGAGCGCGATCCGGATGTTGTTGACGCGGGCCCTGGACTGCAAGGAGAACATGCTCGCAAGTGCAGTCCAGAGCTCGTGCGGCGTTGTGATGGAGGTGACCTGCACAAGGACATCCTTGGAGAGATTATTCAGCAAGTAACTGAGTACCTGCTGCCCTTCTCTGACCCAGATCGGGTGGAGAGGGTTGAGCGTCTGCACTTCTTTTCCGTCCTTGTCCTTCGTGGTGAGGAACTTGGCCGGCTCCGGCGTGGTACCATCGACGTAGCCGTAGTACCCTGCTCCCCTCAGCTACGGCGTCACCTGTGTTCGCCAAAGCACATAATTTGTGCGGGTGAGCTTCTCCGTAACTTGCCCGGGGAGGACAGTCGAGATGGCGCTGGAGGAGGACGACATGGGTGGAGATGGGTTTTGCTAGATGAGATGGATAGAGGAGGCTCTGTATACCATGTAAACGTTGCTGTAACGTCGTACCTCGTTGGAGGCGACGGCTTCGTGTTATATAGGCAGGGGCATCTCCCTGAGATAAGCATACAGGTAGTTGGGATTGCATCTTGATGAACAAGAAAGAGAGAGATAGAGATAACCAAAGGTAACAAGATAATCTAACTACTCTATACTAACAGAACCCTAACCGGGTCACCGCACCACAAACCGGTGCGCCCAACTACCAGATACATAGCATGTTTAACAAACACAAAAACATAGTGCTCTCAAATGTTGTCCAGTTAATATAGATGTCTTTTTCACCCCCCGGTTGAGATATGCTCCCGATTTCATTAGTGAAATTTTGTTTGGACACTACATGTCCGGAAGCTGACATGTTTCAGCTAGGCATGATTGGCTAACCCCATCTGAAGCACCGAACTTACCAATCAAATAATCAAAATAAGTTGACCATGCAAGGAGTTCAGAATTTAACAACTTGCAAAAGCTTATGGAGGTCAATTCTGGCACGTGGAGCTTGAGGAAGGAATGTGAAGCTGCGGTGGACATGGCGTGCCCACACGGCTCTGGAGGATACACATATAGGAGGACAAGGTAGTGAAAGTAATAAGAGGGGAGATAGGTCGGAGAGCATTACTATGTTCTCATGTATATGTAGTGGTGAGAGGTGGCATGGTGTTCAACACCACATCTTCACTTCATACTAAGCATTCTCTTCACATCATACTAAGTGTTCCCTTCCCGGCATCTCCTATTCTCAAGTTAACCCCCCCCCCCCTCTTCGTACATTATTTTTACAAACAATAGGTGTGTGCGAGAGATGTTGAACCTCAGTGAGTTTGGATCTTCTGGAGAACACGGTGCCATATAAATTGTTAGTTCATCTAGGATATGGCTGTTGAGAACATTTATATCGTATTGATTTCATGACATATTTTTACTTAGAAACTTCATGTCTCCTCACTATATAGCAATCATTTTAATATATGTATATGTGAAATATTATTAACTAACAATATAGTAAAATGCATCCAATATCAAATATTTTAAATTTTACCTTAAAATTTACCTCTCATATTGGTAGATGTAATTATGTTTACTGTGGTATCAATATAAATATCATTCAATAATTTTTAAAGTTACCAAACTACTTAAGCTCCCTTAGAAATTTACAAACCTCACATCGTTTCTACTCACTATATAGCTATTTAAAAGATGTTCACGCTTCTTACAGTATGACAACAACTATCACATCAGGCAGCATACCTCGGCCATCATTCAGACATCCCATGCCTCCTTATACATGTCCTTGATAAAAGAAATTGTTCTTGAAGCATTCGAACCATCTTCTAAGATCTTGGGATAACACGGATAATGAGTTGAATGTCATAAACTATATGAGAAAACTGATGAGCAGAAGATTCAGTATATTACTAGATATCATCTCTAGATCCAAAATGCATTATTTTCTATCAACTTTGATCCTGGAGATATATGTTGAAATTTTGTAAAATGAAGGAACCATCTGAATGTTTTTGAGAAAATTGATTTTGCAGAATCACTACAATACCATAAATTGATGGACAAGTCTCATGCAGAATTGGTTAATCCTGCTTCATTACACATCATCCCTACTTATGATTTCTCTAAATTGAACAGTAACATCACAACCGTAATTTTTGAATGCCAATCTTAAATCCTGCTCATGGTGACTATTTCTTTCCATCAAGAGCAAGGAAGGGGATAAATCTGAAAATCATCCATGCAACCCCACAAGATTTGATCAAAAAAGAGCCAAGCGATCCTCCCAAAGGCCTGAAGACCAGCGTACCTGTGTGCTCCTCATCCCTCGCCGCCTTCGTAGCATCGGTTGCGATGGCCTTGCCGCGATTGGGTCCTGAAAAGGGGGAGATTGGATCATATGCCCTAGTTGATAATTAGCCCCGCTTTACATAGAATTAGATGATTTGCCATGCTTTCCTTTTCTCTTTAGATAATATGCCATTTTTATTTACTATAATCATTTTTTAGCTTTTATCCCTATGTTCATGACGCGAATTGCAAATTTGCCACAGGTGAAGTAGAGTCATTTCGCGTCGTGAAAATAGGGATAAAAACTCAAAAATGATTACAGTAAATAAAAAGGGCATATTATCTAAAGAGAAAAGGAAAGCAGGGCAAATCATCTAATCCTATGTAAAGCGGAGCAAATTATCAAATGCCCAAGTAAACTGGGGCATATGATCCAATCTCCTCAACAAAAGGAGACGATCGAGGGCGTTGTGCGCTACCTAGAGCCTCGGCAGCATTGGTCATGCCGCCCATGCATTGGGCGAGGCCCAGTATCTCAGCGAGAGGGATGGATGGGATCTCAATGATGAAAACATGACAACGTGCATGTGTGATGGGACCTCCTATATGGCGCCGTATGCGCCGGCAACCACGGGAGCACGCACCCTCCCTGCTGAAAGGATTGATATAGTTGACTAGAGGGGGGGGGTGAATAGGCAACTAACAATTTTTAGCTTTTCTTTACCAAATTAAACTTTGCATCAAAGTAGGTTGTCTAGAAATGCAACTAGGTGAGCAACCTATATGATGCACCAACAACAAGCACACAAGCAAGCAAAGGATATAACACAAATTAGCTTGCACAAGTAAAGGCACGAGATAACCAAGAGTGGTGCCGGTGGAGACGTGGATGTGTTACCGAAGTTCCTTCCTTTTGAGGGGAAGTACGTCTCCATTAGAGCGGTGAGGAGGCAAAATGCTCCCCAAGAAGCCACTAGGGCCACCGTATTCCCCTCACGCCCTCGCACAATGCGAGATGCCGTGATTCCACTATTGGTGTCCTTGAAGGTGGCGACCGAACCTTTACAAACAAGGTTGGGGCAATCTCCACAACTTAATTGGAGGCTCCCAACGACACCACGAAGCTTCACCACAATGGACTATGGCTTCACGGTGACCTCAACCGTCTAGGGTGCTCAAACACCCAAGATTAACAAGATCCGCTAGGGATTAGTGGGGGGAATCAAATTTCTCTTGGTGGAACTGTAGATCGGGGCCTTCTCAACCAGTCCCGAGCAAATCAACAAGTTTGATTGGCTAGGGAGAGAGATCGGGCGAAAATGGAGCTTGGAGCAACAATAGAGTTTTTGGGGGATGAGGTAGGTCAACTTTGGAGAAGAAGACCCACTTATATAGTGGGGGAACAAACCAACCGTTACCCCCCTACCAGCCCCGTAGAGAGCGGTACTACCGCTAGGCCAGCGGTACTACCGCTTAACAGCCTAAGCAGTACTACCACTCCTCCTCGTGGTACTACCGCCTCTCCTGCCGCGGCTGGTACCGTAAAGTCCGACACGAAAAATGAGCCCTCGAATCAAGGCGACACTAGCACGAAACTGCAGCAGTACTACGGTGTCACAGCCCTAGAATAATGTTTGTAAATAGTGGCTTTGTCACCCATGCATCATGTCTAGATTTCTGGAACTTGAATTGAGGAATTTTGAAAGCCTCAAAAACTTAATTAAAAGTAGGGCAAAGAACCCTGGAAATCTCATTCTTTGTTTCCAAGATGTCCTTTTGCAATGTTTGAGAATTTTGGCAAGAGCTATATATCAAACCAGAATTTAGGAACATTTTTAAGGATTTACTTTTGGGACTCTGAATTTAAATCAATAACTATTTGCATTGGATATATATTTTATATATAATTAATATACGTCCAATAATTCTGGAACATTTTATGTGGTTTGTTATATTTTAGTTCTAGCCACATAATTATTTTCAGGATTTTATAAAGTGGTTTGGTATTTTTACTAAACCAAAACAGTACAGAACAGAACAAAATAGAAAAAAACCATAAATAAAAGCAGAGAGAGAGAAACCTACCTGGCCCAGCTCCTCCAGCCACTTACCTGGCGGCCCAAGTAGCCGGCCCAACTCCTGTTCTGGCCCAGCCCGCCACCGCTTCTCTCCCTGTCGCCTTCCTCCTCGCGCCAGTAGGCAGGGGCGCGTGCCCGGCGCGCGTGGCCACACGCCGGCCACCTCCTCCCTGCCTGGCTGCCTCCTCCTTCTCCTGGACGTCCCACGCGACGCCACGCACGCCCCTGGAACCCCCTCGCGCTCCCCCTCGCTCTTTTCCCCCTCCTCTGTCCCCCTTGGCTCGCGCCCGAGCCGAGCCCATCGCCACCGACGCCGTTCGCCGTGGCCACCGGCCAGCCCACGCCTCGCCGACGCGCCCAGAGGCTCCGCCTCGACTCCCTCTTCCACCTCACGCAGCCACGCCCCGCGGGAGCAACTACAACGCCGCCACCGCCGCCGTTTCCCCGTCGGCCACCGAAGATCGTCGCCGGTGATTCACCGCCTCCCGAGCTTCCCCGAGCACGCCGAGGCCACCTCCGCAACCGCTGTGAGCTCCTCTACCGATCCCCCCTTCTCCCATGTCCATTAGCCCGTCGTATCCGTCGTTTCCGTCGAGACCGTGACCTCACCGCGCCGGACTTGTCGCCGTCGTCGTTTGGTTCGCCTCCGTCCAAACCGAGCACGCAGACGTACTCGAGCACTCCCAGAGCCCGTAGCACCCACCAACCCTCCTCCCATGCACGATAGCGCCCGAACCGCCGCTGCCGAGCTTCGCCGCCGCCAAGCTTCGTCGCCGGCGCCACTCCGCCACTCTCGGCGCGCCACCACTGGTTGGATGCGGACGGCGTCCGCATCCGTAGATGTGCTCCAAGCCAAACGGTGCCACGTGGGCGTTTCCGGCCGCGCCGCGCCTCGCCTCGCCGGCTAAACGCCGGCAGGCTTTGACCCTTGACCGGCGTGGGTTGACCCCACTGCCCGGTTTGACTTCTCCCCTGTCCCACTGACATGCGGGCCCCGCCCGGCTAACTAATCTAGTTTAGGATTAAAACTTAATTAGTTAACCTAGGTTAGTGCTAATTAAACTAGGTTAGTTAGTTAGTCACTGACCAGTGGACCCCACTGGTCAGGTTTGACCTGGAGGCGCCCAGTTGACCTGCTGACGTCACACTGACGCCAGGCTGACGCAATTAACTATTTTCTGGAATTAAAATAAATTAGGAAATTCCAGAAAATGATTTAAACTTCTAAAAATCATAGAAATTCAACCGTAACTCCAAATTAAATAATTTATATATGAAAAATGATCAGAAAAATCCAATCTATCCATCTGCACTGGTTTCATGCATGTTTAAGCAACTTTAACCTGCTGTTTATATCAAAACATGATAATGCACTATATTAATTCATAATTTCAATTTAAACTTGAACCTTGGGTTCAAACTAACCCAAACCCATTTGGTTCTAGCTGCATTAGCCCAACACACTCATTTTGCCATGTCATGATCATGCATCATATTGTGCATTGCATTGATTGTGTTTCCTTCTCTATTGCCGGTATTTGTCCCCTCTCGATAGACGTGGTCTCGACGATGAATTCGATGACACCGATGAAGAACTATAATATCTTCAGGAGTGCCAGGCAAGCAAAACCCCCTAGTTCATTCCGATATAATCCCACTCTCTCGCTCATGCTCTCTTTTACTGCATTAGGACAACAACGAATCATTTGTTACTTGCTGCGGTAGCTGAACCCCTTTATCCTCTGCATGACCTGTCATTCCACAGTAAATAGATGAAACCCACTAGCATGAGTAGGAGTTGTTTGAGCCCTGTTGTGCCTACTCAGTCATGTTTGTTTGTCATGCCTGCTACTGCTTAGAGTTGAGTCGGTCTGATTCATCGAGGATGAATCAGAGGTGTGTGAACATGTCCTGCTGTGTGTGAGCTAAGTGTACGAACACGATTTGGTAAAGGTATCGGTGAGAGGCCATGTAGGAGTACATGGTGGGTTGTCTCATTGAAGCCGTCCTTAGGAACTGAGTTACGTGTTTGTGATCCATGATTCAGCTACTACCATGCATTGGGCCTGAAATATGACCCCGCCGACTTCTTATTCACCCTTGTCCTCTGTCCGGGAGTTGCAAGTAGTTTCGTGTTTGTAGTATCTTTGGAGGCCGTCGCAATCTTGACCGTAGGGGTGGGCTGTGATCACGGTAGGCACGTGGCAGGTAAACCGGCGCCCGATTGGTGTCACGGAACCTGTTCACATCGTTTGGGGCTGTGGCGAAACTTGCCGAACTCCTCATAGATGGAACCCAATTAGGCGATAAACCTGGACTAGAGACTTGAGTGTCTAGGTAGGTCGTGGTCTACACCCACGTCGGCTTTAAGCTTGAAGTCTGCCGAGCACATGTCGTGTGTCTGACGCTAAGTGGTGGAAACATGTATGAAGAAGTACACCCCGCAGGTTAATATGATCTATTGAATAGCCGTGTCCGCGTAAAGGACTTCGGGTTGCCTATAACAGTTCATAGACAAGTGAAAGTGGATACTCTAAAATACGCAAGATAAGCGTGAGTGCTATGGATGGCGTTCTCGTAGGGAGACGGAGCGGATCCATAGTGGTGTATTGATATGGTGAATATGTGGACTCGTGCGCCACCTCAAAAGAGTTACTTGCGATGTAGTTTAGGATAGCCACCGAGTCAAAGCTGGCTTGTCATGTTAAACTCCACCATCCCTTTATTGATAATGATGCATATGTAGTTAGTTACGATGTAAGTCTTGCTTTGGGTACATTTGTACTCACGTTTGCCTATTTTATGTTTTTGCAGAGAGACCTCGGTCTCGCTAGTAGTTCCGCGTGGACTTCGACGTTTAGCTTGTTACCTCAGCTACGATCTTGTGTCCTCGGCAGGATCTGATAGATAGTCAGGCTTTCAAGCCTTTTTCATTTGTAGATGTCTGTACTCAGACATGTTAGCTTCCGTTTGTGTTTTGACTTGTATGCTCTGAATGTTGGGTCATGAGACCCATGTTTGTAATATCTCGCTCCTCGGAGCCTATTGATTAAATACTTGAGTCGTAGAGTCATGTTGTGATGCCATGTTGTATTTGCACATATCGAGCATATTGTGTGTATGTTATTGAAATGCTTGGTATGTGTGGGATCTGACTATCTAGTTGTTTATCTTTAGTAGCCTCTCTTACCGGGAAATGTCTCCTAGTGTTTCCACTGAGCCATGGTAGCTTGCTACTGCTCCGGAACACTTAGGCTGGCCGACATGTGTCCTTCTTCGTTCCTGTGTCTGTCCCTTCGGGGAAATGTCACGCGTTGAGTACCGGAGTCCTGTTAGCCCGCTACAGCCCGGTTTACGGAGTCTGCTAGCCCGGTGCTACAGCCGGAACTTACTCGTGATGACCGACACGTTCGATCTTGGGTCATGGATGCTGTCCTCAGTAAGTCTGTGCCACTTTGGGTTTACGACTAGCCATGTCAGCCGGGCTCCTTTTCATATGGATGCTAGCGACACTATCTTATCGTGTGCCAAAAGGCTAAACGGTCCCGGCAAAGGTAAGGCGACACCGTGGGAATACCGTCGTGAGGCCGCAAAGTGATATGAGGTGTTACAGGCTAGATCGATGTGACATTGAGTCGGGGTCCTGACAGCTTTGGTATCAGAGCTTGACTGCCTGTAGGTTACCAAGCCAAACTGGTCGAAGTTGTGTCTAGAAATGCTTTAGTTATATGTAGGGGAATTGATTGTGGGTTGGAACGTAAGGCTCTTTTTACTCCTTATACCTTATGGCCTTCTGATCTGAGTCATCCTCTTCTCTTCTACGGGGATTAAGAACTAGGCCTTCTCATCTATCTATTAGGATGACGTGTTACTAATCCATAGACTTATAGAATTGTTAGTTTCAAATCTCAGTTCAATTTTTACTACTTCCATATGCTCATAGCTGGTCTCAGAACCTTGACCTTGTGATATTAAGTGGTTATGCCACCATTTTTGTTGTATGTCTCCAAACTTTTGAGCATTTACAGCCGTTATGCTGTCCGAGTCATCCCAGGTTTCTAAATAGTCTGATGCATTTGCAAACTCTTTCCCTCTGGTTTTGATGTTCCTTTGGGCCAGGTTAATCACGCTACTTGCTGAGTTGAGGTATTCTATTGCCTCGACATATATGTTGGAATTATTAATATGACCCTGGGTGTCTTAGGGAATCATCTAGTAGTCTAGCCATGATTAGTGTCCCAGTGTGATGATTCTGGCCAACATTCTCGAAAGCATCCCGTGATGCCACATAGTATGTAGGTATTCCACTTCTGGGTTTTGAACCCGAGATTCACCCTACTTACCTCGTGTTGATAGTGTTTGCTAGTTCCTTTAGGATATTAGTAACCTTTGCGGTAGTCCTCGAGGTCCGTGGTATTTCCTTCTTCCAAATACTATGAACCGCCTATGGCAGAAGTTTGTTGGATCAAAAGATCACAACAGGAGTGCTCTTGATGAGTTCTCCATTTTATATTGCGACTCTGCCAGTTCCACCTTTCTGCATGGGTTATCCGGAAGAAAAGTTGAGCTTCGCTCGACATACTAATCTATGCATCCACAACTCAGAAAATTATATGTTCCTTTGAGTTGTTCTCTTTAGTTGCATTATGACCCTCGTCTATCAATTGATAGTCAAGAGTGTGCGTGCATTCGTTCATCGATGCCTATTACTCTTGTGGTCCGTCAAGCCATTCTATTCTGGAATGACTAGGAGAAACAAACTCCAGTACCTCATCCATTTCTAGGATTGGGTCAAAGCAGTTGTACTCCGCAGATCAATTGCTAATCAAGCTTTGTTCTGTCCTACCTTGGAGTGTTACCATCTTTATGTCAGGATTGTCATAGGACTAGCAGCATCTCTCATGAATTCTTGACGTAGTGATACTCTCTCCATCATTATTCATTTCTTGGTTCCCGTGTTGTTGCAACCGGAATGCCGACAAGTGAATCGTGATGCGTGAAATCTATACTGCTAGCAACTCCGTTGCTTGGTGGTTAAATGGACGATAACCTCATTCTTAGCGTGTTGGTTCTTGAATCATCATCCTAAGTATGATTGTGCTACCTAGTCCTTATTTCCGGTGCACTCTTCGATTGATGAGTTAGGATTTTGTTAAGTCCTCGCTCATTTGATCATATCGTCTTGCCCTGAAAAGCAAGATTGTTCTCAAGCTTAGTAACATATCGGTGGTTCATGATTCTCCGATTGTCTTCTCGGAGGTATCACCAGGATGTCACCTGACCGCTATGTTGAGCTCGTGATCAAGTTGGTTTATTCCTGTGAACCACCCTTTCTCCAAGAATCAATGTTGGATACCCGTGAGCTAGTTGGTCAAGCTAAACAACAACTTGGAGAGTTGGAAGATAAAAGCTTGTCTGACTTGGTTCATGTAAAGGGATATCTTTGTCTGTGTATGTGTGTTGAAGAAAGATGATATCTTCATCGATTGGTCCTCGTGATCAGTTGTTGGACTTATTGTCTTGCCAAAACTTTGATTTGAGTGTGGGCTATTCTCAAATCAAATCAGAACCAACGATGTTCGTAATGTTGTCTTACTCGTGGATTTTCCTCGAGCATACACCAGTATATCTTTTGGGTTTGACCAATACTATCACCTTGTTCACATAGTTATGGAATTCCATCTTCATGGAAAACCAGGATGAATTGTTGTTAAGCCCATCGACAACATCCTTGTCTTCTCCATAGTTTTGTTGAACATTAAGCTAGTGTTGGAAACTTTTTAAAGCATTTGTTCATGCTAGCTCATGAAGCATATGTTCGGATGTAAGAAGTGACTTCCTCTAGTTCATGTACATTTGATGCAAGTTGCCGCCGTGAATTCAAGAAAGTCAATGTTGCTTCCTATGGAATCATCCCAAGTCAGTCATGCAAACGTGCGAAGTATTCTATGGTCTGATAGACTGATCATCTTCATTCTATACGTATCCCTAGCACCCCAAGCCACTGATTGATTTGTTCAAGGAGAAGAAGTTCCTTCTTAAGAATCATGACTTATGTTAGGACTTCGCTATCCTCGTTGATGGTTTCCCTCCTGAACTCGGTAGTGTTTTGTTGTAAGACTACTACGTGGTCATATTTGTCTCGGACAATGTGTTCACATGTTTGTAGCAGAACCAACTCATGTTTTGGAGCTTACTACCGTAGTCCATTTCCCGAGAATCTCGCAACGTCATCTCGTCGACTTGTGTTGCAAACTTTCATTTTACTTTCTAGACTTGATGAGTCTGGAATACTCTGACGCCAACCAGATCTGAATCTCAGGTAGATATGATGGATGGAACATCTCCCAAGAACTATAATATTGGTCTCTCGATAACCGGTGAAGAGGATGTCATGGCCAACACACCCCACCGGAAGACCTATTATTATAGTATCTTGATTGAGGAGGTTGGCCACCTCTTCATAAGGACTTCGTAGGAATTATTCCCTACTTATGTGCCTTATGATTTTTATGCTCCCGAAGTCCGACCTACTACTTGATGTTCTAGATATCAAGCCATATCAATGAATGGGATACGCTAGTACATCAAGGAGAACATAAGAAGCGGAGTGCTAAATGTCTCTCGGTCGATCATCCAGACTTTGTTCTTGGCCTCGCTAAGATGGAATCTGAGAAAGTGTTATCTTCCTTTGCATCTGCATCGTCCATCGCTATTCATCATGGTAGTATGTTGTGTTGTCAGCACCCTTGACACGGATGTTGATAAAACCTTGATGAATATGGAAATGCTCAAGCTCTTGAGGGCACGCGTAGGTGCTAGGTTTTATCGTCGGCATTAATTGCATAGTGCTCTCAGTTTCCTCGGTTATGCTATAACCCTTTCAACAGTGGACCCACTCTCTACTATTGAGTTACTCCCCAGTTACCAGAATCATTCCCATCATTTGCATGTTGTTCCCAGCTTGCACTGCCATCGTGCCACCCTACTCTGGATTACCTTCTCAGCAATTACTGATCATGATCATCTTCAAAAGTGGTCCTACCACGGGTCCCATCCATTTCCGATGATAAGAAAGATCATCCTTGCGTTGTCTTCAACAAGGTAATCCACATCATCCAACTTGACCCGAGAATGTTATTCTTTCGGACTCCTTCAAATGATCGATTGTGATTTGCCTTAGGCTGGTATAAAGAGTCTCAATGATCTTTGAATCAAATGTAATTCTTTTTGCCACTTAAGGGGATATTTCTATGAGTCACCTCTCCCAAGGTGCCCCGTTATGGGATCATAGTAATTGTTTCCTCGCTACTTTGAAACCTCGTCAAATTATGTCTTCTATCCTTCCTGCAAGCAAAGACGTCAAGATTGTTTTGAGTCAACAGATCAACACCTCGAGGAAGACAGTTGGATCATGAAGTTTGTGATACTTAGTGTCCCCTTTGTCTTCTTACCTCACGTCTTGAATCTCGGGACGAGATTCTTGCTTAGTGGGGGTGAGTTGTCACAGCCCTAGAATACTGTTTGTAAATAGTGGCTTTGTCACCCATGCATCATGTCTAGATTTCTGGAACTTGAATTGAGGAATTTTGAAAGCCTCAAAAACTTAATTAAAAGTAGGGCAAAGAACCCTGGAAATCTCATTCTTTGTTTCCAAGATGTCCTTTTGCAATGTTTGAGAATTTTGGCAAGAGCTATATATCAAACCAGAATTTAGGAACATTTTAAGGATTTACTTTTGGGACTCAATTTAAATCAATAACTATTTGCATTGGATATATATTTTATATATAATTAATATATGTCCAATAATTCTCGAACATTTTATGTGGTTTGTTATATTTTAGTTCTAGCCACATAATTATTTTCAGGATTTTATAAAATGGTTTGGTATTTTAGTAAACCAAAACGAGTAATGTAATGAACAAAATAGAAAAAACCATAAATAAAAGCAGAGAGAGAGAAACCTACCTGGCCCAGCTCCTCCAGCCACTTACATGGCGGCCCAAGTAGCCGGCCCAACTCCTGTTCAGCCCAGCCGCCGCTTCTCTCCCTGTCGCCTTCCTCCTCGCGCCAGTAGGCAGGGGCGCGTGCCCGGCGCGCGTGGCCACACGCCGGCCACCTCCTCCCTGCCTGGCTGCCTCCTCTTTCTCCTGGACGTCCCCCGCGACGCCACGCACGCTCCTGGAACCCCCTCGCGCTTCCCCTCGCTCTTTTCCCCCTCCCCTGTCCCCCTTGGCTCGCGCCCGAGCGGAGCCCATCGCCACCGACGCCGTTCGCCGTGGCCACCGGCCAGCCCACGCCTCGCCGACGCGCCCAGAGGCTCCGCCTCGACTCCCTCTTCCACCTCACGCAGCCACGCCCCACGGGAGCAACTACAACGCCGCCACCGCCGCCGTTTCCCCGTCGGCCACCGAAGATCGTCGCCGGCGATTCACCGCCTCCCGAGCTTCCCCGAGCACGCCGAGGCCACCTCCGCAACCGCTGTGAGCTCCTCTACCGATCCCCCCTTCTCCCATGTCCATTAGCCCGTCGTATCCGTCGTTTCCGTCGAGACCGTGACCTCACCGGCGCCGGACTTGTCGCCGTCGTCGTTTTGGTTCGCCTCCGTCCAAACCGAGCACGCAGACGTACTCAGAGCACTCCCAGGAGCCCGTAGCACCCACCAACCCCTCCTCCCATGCACCATAGCGCCGAACCCGCCGTTGCCCGAGCTTCGGCCGCCGCCAAGCTCGTCGCCGGCGCCACTCCGGCCACTCTCCGGCCGCGCCACCACCCTGGTTGGATGCGGACGAGCGTCCGCATCCGTGAGATGTGCTCCAGGCGTAAGCGGTGCCACGTGGGCGTTTCGGCGTGCCGCGCGTGCGGCCTCGCCCGGCGGCTAAACGCCGCAGCTTTGACCCTTGACCGGCGTGGGTTGACCCCACCGCCGGTTTTACTTCTCCCTGTCCCCATCGACATGCGGGCCCCGCCTGCCAACTAATCTAGTTTAGGATTAAAACTTAATTAGTTAACCTAGGTTAGTGCTAATTAAACTAGGTTAGTTAGTTAGTCATCGACCGATGGACCCCACTGGTCAGTTTGACCTGGGCGCCAGTTGACTGCCGACGTCACATCGATGCGGTGGCGCAATTAACTATTTTCTGGAATTAAAATAAATTAGGAAATTCCGAAAATGATTTAAACTTCTAAAATCATAGAAATTCAACCGTAACTCCAAATTAAATAATTTATATATAAAAATGATCAGAAAAATCCAATCTATCCATCTGCACTGGTTTCATGCATGTTTAAGCAACTTTAACCTGCTGTTTATATCAAAACATGATAATGCACTATATTAATTCATAATTTCAATTTAAACTTGAACCTTGGGTTCAAACTAACCCAAACCCATTTGGTTCTAGCTGCATTAGCCCAACACACTCATTTTGCCATGTCATGATCATGCATCATATTGTGCATTGCATTGATTGTGTTTCCTTCTCTATTGCCGGTATTTGTCCCTCTCGATAGACGTGGTCTCGACGATGAATTGATGACACCGATGAAGAACTATAATATCTTCAGAGTGCCGGGCAAGCAAAACCCCTTGTTCATTCGATATAATCCCACTCTCTCGCTCCTGCTCTCTTTTCTTGCATTAGGACAACAACGAATCATTTGTTACTTGCTGCGGTAGCTGAACCCCTTATCCTCTGCATGACTGTCATTCCACAAGAAATAGATGAAACCCACTAGCATGAGTAGGAGTTGTTTGAGCCTGTTGTGCCTACTCATTCATGTTTGTTTGTCATGCACTGCTCATGCTTAGAGTTGAGTCGGTCTGATTCATCGAGGATGAATCAGAGGTGTGTGAACATGTCCTGCTGTGTGTGAGCTAAGTGTATGAACACGATTTGGTAAAGGTATCGGTGAGAGGCCATGTAGGAGTACATGGTGGGTTGTCTCATTGAAGCCGTCCTTAGGAACTGAGTTCTGTGTTTGTGATCCATGATTCAGCTACTACCATGCATTGGGCCTGAAATATGACCCGCTCAACTTCTTATTCACCCTTGTCCTCTGTCCGGGAGTTGCAAGTAGTTTACGGTGTTTGTAGTATCTTGGAGGCCGTGTGCAGTCTTGACCGTAGGGGTGGGCTGTGATCACGGTAGGCACGTGGCGGATAAACCGGCGCCGATTGGTGTCACGGAACCCTGTTCACATCGTTTGGGACTGTGAGCGAAACTTGGCCGAACTCCTCATAGATGGAACCCAATTAGGCGATAAACCTGGACTAGAGACTTGAGTGTCTAGGTAGGTCGTGGTCTACACCCACGTCGGCTTTAAGCTTGAAGTCTGCCGAGCACATGTCGTGTCTGCACGCTAAGTGGTGGAAACATGTATGAAGAAGTACACCCTGCAGGGTTAATATGATCTATTGAATAGCCATGTCCGCGTAAAGGACTTCGGGTTGCCTATAACAGTTCATAGACAAGTGAAAGTGGATACTCTAAAATCGCAAGATAAGCGTGAGTGCTATGGATGGCGTTCTCGTGGGGAGACGGAGCGGATCCATAGTGGTGTATTGATATGGTGAATATGTGGACTCGTGTGCGCCACCTCAAAAGAGTTACTTGCGATCGTAGTTTAGGATAGCCACCGAGTCAAAGCTGGCTTGTCATTGTTAAACTCCACCATCCCCTTTATTGATAATGATGCATATGTAGTTAGTTACGATGTAAGTCTTGTTGGGTACATTTGCACTCACGTTTGCCTATTTTATGTTTTTGCGAGAGACCTCGGTCTCGCTAGTAGTTCAGCGTGGACTTGACGTTTAGCTTGTTACCTCAGCTACGATCTTGTGCCCTCGGCAGATCGATAGATAGTCGCTTTCAAGCCTTTTTCATTTGTAGATGTCGTACTCGGACATGTTAGCTTCGTTTGTGTTTTGACTTGTATGCTCAATGTTGGGTCATGAGACCCATGTTTGTAATATCTCGCTCCTCGGGCCTATTGATTAAATACTTGAGTCGTAGAGTCATGTTGTGATGCCATGTTGTATTTGCACATATCGAGCATATTGTGTCTATGTTATTGAAATGCTTGGTATGTGTGGGATCGACTATCTAGTTGTTTATCTTTAGTAGCCTCTCTTACGGAAATGTCTCCTAGTGTTTCCATCGAGCCATGGTAGCTTGCTACTGCTCCGAACACTTAGGCTGGCCGGTATGTGTCCTTCTTCGTTCTGTATACGTCCCTTCGGGAAATGTCACGCGTGAGTACCGGAGTCTGTTAGCCCGCCATGCCCCGGTTTACGGAGTCCTGCTAGCCGAGTGCTACAGCCCGAACTTACTCGCTGATGACCGACACGTTCTATGCTGGGTCATGGATGCCTGTCCCTGTAAGTCTGTGCCACTTTGGGTTTACGACTAGCCATGTCAGCCCGGGCTCCTTTTCATATGGATGCTAGCGACACTATCATATCGTGTGCCAAAAGGCTAAACGGTCCCGGCAAAGGTAAGGCGACACCCGTGGGAATACCGTGCGTGAGGCCGCAAAGTGATATGAGGTGTTACAGGCTAGATCGATGTGACATTGAGTCGGGGTCCTGACATACGGCTGGGGCTATAAGCGGTACTACCGCTGTGGAGCTGTACTGCCGCTTATAGCACCCAAGCGGTACTACCGCTCTGGCCCGCGGTACTACCGCTCAGACCAGAGAAGGCACAATGAGGACAAGAACGAGCTCTCCATTGAAGTGGAAAGGCTCGGAAGGTGTGCAAGGGATGTGTACGTGATGATTCCACCCTAGCCTTTCCAAAGCGGACCCCCTCTTGATAGTACGATCATCTCTACGAAACTAGTCCACCAAACTGAATCGAAAAGACTACACCGTCTTCGCTTCAAACTCCGAGGGGAGGGAATCGTCTCATGCCAAAGGATGAATCTCTGAAAAGCTCAGTGCACACGATTAGTCCACAAAAGCATTTTCATCAATCACCAAAACATGTTAGGGCTAAAGATGCCCGTACAATCTCCCCATTTTGGTGGATTGATGACAATACGGGATTTGCACGAATCGGAGAAAGATAAAGGTCATAAGCAAACCCCACATCTATAAAATAGAGACGGGCTCCCCCTAGATGTGTGCCATCAAGATAAGTGCTTTGGACTGCACGGCACACATACTCACTCCCCCTGTATTTTAGATATCAACAAACTACAAACGATCCATGAGAGCAGGGTATATAAATAACATAATAAGCATGCAACTCATAAGATACCAAATGACAAGAGACATAGATAATAATAAGATAGAGATAGGGTAGCATATGTCTCACACCATATGACTGGAACTTAGGTCTCACTGACACAAAACCAAACAAAGCAAATGGCGAGCAAACACAACAAAACCACAAAGATCACAAAGACAGACTCGCTACTCAACGACACAAATCCCTAGACTCTCTCCCCCTACGGCTCCAGGTGAGAGCAAACTGAAGATCTCGAACATCAGACGTCTGCACCACCATCCTCAGTCAGAAACTGCTCGACATCTGAATCAGTCCATGGACAGTGCTGTTGGACCCACTCCTCCTCCTTAGTGATCTGAACCTCAGAGCCGCTGGTAACTGTTGCATCCAACTGACGCATAAGCTCCTTGTGATGTCCCCTTGCCTTCTTCTCGGCCATGTGAGTCATGTACTGACCATGAGACTTCATGCAGAACAGCTTCTTCATCTTGTGCTTGAGCTTCTTTGCCCAAGAGGGATCTGCCTCAGAGGGCTCAGAGTCATGATCATTACCAGCATCAGCCTCGCCCTCGGTCTCCATGGCAGCCGCAGAAGATGGAACCCCAGTTTGAGGAACGGAGGTACCCCAATTATCCTTCTACCTCAGACGCTTGATCTCATGAGAAACCAACTCTCTAGTTTCCAGTGACTCCTCGGGATAGGTGCATCTCCAGGCCTTCTCAATGATCAACATGATGAACGGAGCATAGATCGAGCACTTGCGCTCAGACACAGCAGAAATAAGTTCAGACCACATCACATGAGAGATATCCAGGGACTCGCCAGTGTTTGCCTCCTTCTCATGCTGGCAGAAGAGAAGCATGTCCAGAAGATAGGAATGAACCTGATCCAGATTCCCTATACGAGGGAAGAGAGTCTCGCAGAACACACGGTGAAGGATGTCTAGAAAGGCAGGCAGCTCATAGGTTGTCTTCTTAGTCTCAGGATTGACCTTCTTAATGCTGTAGGGCCAGAGAGCTTGCTTGTGAGTGGAGGTAAAATTTTGGTGAGGACGGAACCCGACTGGAGACTCAAGCCCTTGATCTTCCACCTCAAGCAACTCCATGAAAGCCTTCCACTTGACAACTAGCAGCTTCCCATTCGTCATCCAAGTCTGTAAGTACATCTAGTGCCCCTTAGTGATTTGGTGTATTGAAGACTTATAGGTTAAGGGACTGATGCGTTTGTGAGTGTACACAGGTCTATAAGTCTATGAGGAGTTTGATATTTACAGAGAAAGTCGACCCCTAAAAATGAAGTTCTTCGACTGAAGACTTTGATATTCTCAAGACTTTACAAGACTTTGAAAGTGAAGAAATTGGTGTGACCTTGAAGACTTGATATTCATTTGAGGAACATGAAGCGTGAAGACTTTTGTTATTGTAGTTTCATTTTCTCTTTCTTGAGTCATAGGAAACACCGTCTTTGTTAAAGGGGTCGAGGAAATACTAAGGAAAATTTTCCATGTGATGCTCAACTCAAAATCCTACACCTACCAATCCCTTGAGTGAAGCCATTGGAAATCTCATACAGATTCACCAATTTCTTGATGTGAGAGACGCAGTTCTTTTGGTCACTGATGACTTTGCTCTGACTGAGGAGTTAGGAATTCGCCAGTGCGAATTGCCTACATAGTGAGGAACATGATAGCCCCGAGGAATTTGAGAGTCAAATTTCCGACCGTTGCTATGCTGCGCGCCGGCTGTCCCAAAATATCTTATCCACCTAACAGTCATATCATTGAAGGGCATTTATGTCTTATCATGTCGGGCTGCTCCCTAGGCTATAAATAGCCGCCCCCTACAACCACTATTTGGTTGGCTGCTCCGAGAGAACTTGACACTTGTCATTTGAGAGCAACCCATCCTCCGAGGACTTTGAGCGAAAATCATCAAGTGAGGAAAATCCAAAACCAAACCCCCACAAACCCAATGTGATTGAGCATCACTGAAGAAATTGATCCCGCGTGGATTCGACGCTTGTTACCTTTGAAGACTGTGCTTCTTCCAGACGTTTAGGCGTCAAGGTCTAGAGCATCCAAGAGGAATTGTGGATTGCCAAGTGACCAAGTCTGTGAAGGTTTGGAAGTCACCTGAAGACTTACCACGAGTGATTGGATGAGACCTGCGTGGTCTTAGTTCAAGGAGAATACGGTGAGGATGGGTGTCTGAGTTGCGGCTC
>JAHHZJ010003973.1:0-20092 GCA_021437245.1 Aegilops speltoides | reverse complement strand
CATCAACACTTGATGTTCTTTCTTGATTTCAGCCTCACGACTTCAAAGATCGAGAACACTTCAGAATGGTCTTTACCATCCTCGCATGTTGTAGTTCATCACAAAGCTCTTGTAGCTTGGTGGGAGCGATCGAGGATTCTCACAATGACCGCCTATCCGGAGGTTAATGTTCACTGGTCATACGGTTGTGCAACCTGCATATCTTCAAGATGTGCTCACCGACGTAACTGTTCTCCTCCATCTTACAATCGTAGAACTTGTCGGAGACATCATATCTCTCGACCGCATGAGCTTGGAAAACTAGTTTCAGCTCTTCAACATCTCATATGCCCGTGGTGCTCAAAACGCTTTTGGAGCCCCGGTTCTAAGTCAGAAGCATGCCGCACCGAACGAGGGAGTAATCATCAAGACGAGCTTGCTAGCCGCTCATAACGCCTTGGTTCTTCGACGGAGCGCCACCTAGCGGTCCTTCTAGGACATATTGCTTCCGGCAGCTATGAGGATGATCTCGTGTTCCGACCCAATTCAGATAGTTGCGCCATCATCTTTCAGCTTGGTTTTCTAGGAACGTTGAAGTTCATGTTGACATTAGCGCTGGGCATTGATCTACAAGACATATTTGCAAAGGTTTTAGACTAAGTTCATGATAATAAAGTTCTAATCAAATTATGAACTCCCACTTAGATTAGACATCCTCTAGTCATCTAAGTGTTACACGATCCGAGTCGACTCAGCCCGTGTCCGATCATCACGGAGACGGACTAGTCATCGCCGGTGAACATCTTCATGTTGATCGATCTTCCATACGACTCGTGTTCGACCTTTCGGTCTCCGTGTTCCGAGGCCATGTCCGCACATGCTAGGCTCGCTGTTAACCCTAAGTGTTTTCGCATGTAAACCTGTCTTACACCCGCTGTATGTGAACGTAAGAATCCATCACACCCGATCATCACGTGGTGCTTAGAAGCGACTTAACCGTAGTAACGGCACACGCTAGGGGAGAACACTTTTGAAATTTTGTAAGGGATCATCTTATTTACTACCGTCGCCCTAAGTAAACAAGATGCAAAAACATAATAAACATCACATGCAATTATATAGTTGTGACATGATATGGCCAATATCATAAAGCTCCATTGATCTCCATCTTCGGCTCCATGATCATCTTGTCACCGCTTGACACCATGATCTCCATCATCATGATCTCCATTATCGTGTCTTCATGAAGTTGTCACGCCAACGACTACTTCTACTTCTATGACTAACGCGCTTAGCAATGAAGTAAAGTAGTTTACATGGCTCTTCAATGACACGCAGGTCATACAAAAATAAAGACAACTCCTATGGTTCTCGCCGTTGTCATACTCATCGACATGCAAGTCGTGAATCCTATTACAAGAACATGATCTCATACATCACAATTCATCATTCATCACAACTTCGCCATATCAATCACATGATCAATCGCTGCAAAAACAAGTTAGACGCCCTCTAATTGTTGTTGCATCTTTACGTGGCTGCATTGGGTTCTAGCAAGAATGTTTTCTACCTACTAATCACCACAACGTGATTTTGTCAACTTCTATTTACCCTTCATAAGGGCCTTGTTCATCGAATCCGCCCAACTAAAGTGGAGAGACAGACACCCGCCACCACCTTATGCAACTAGTGCATGTCACCGGTGGAACCGGTCTCACGAAGCGCACGTAAGGTTGGTCCGGCCGCTTCATCCCACAATACCGCTGAGCAAGAAAAGACTAGTAGAGGCAAGTAAGATGACAAGATCAACGCCCACAACAAATTGTGTTCTACTCGGCATTAGAGAACTACGACAAACCTCGGCTCGATACCATCTGGGGAACGCTGTAAAATTAAAATTTTTCCTACGGCTTCACCAAGATCCATCTATGAGTTCATCTACAACGAAAGTGAAGGAGAGAGTTTGCATCTACATACCACTTGTAGATCGCGAAGTGAAGCTTGCAAGGTGATGATGGAGTCGACTCAAACGTGATTCAGATCACCGATGTCCAAGTGCTGAACGGACAGCACCTCGCTCAACACACGACGGACGAGCGACGCCTCTCCGCCTTGATCTAGCAAGGAGGAAGGAGAGTTTGAGGAAGACAGCTCCACCGCAAGACGACGGCAGTGATGGTGGAGAAGCAAGATCTGGCAGGCTTCGCCAAGCGCCACGGAGGAGGAGAAGTGTTAGGGAGGGAGGGCTGCGCTTGAGATGGGTACAGCAGCCCTCCTCCCCCCCTTATATAGGCCCCTGGGAGGCCGCCCTGAGATCCAATCTCCAAGGGGGCGGCCAGGGGGTGGAGTGCCCCTGCCAGTGGGCGCCCCACCCCTAGGGTTTCAACCCTAGGCGCAGGGGTGGGCCTAGGGGTGCACCAGCCCACTATGGGCTGGTTCCTCCCACTTCAGCCCATGGGGCCCTCCGGATAGGTGGCCCCACCCGTGACCCCGACCCTTCCGTGGTCCCGACATTATCTGGAGACCTCAAACTTTCCGATGGCCAAATACCACTTCCTATATATTATTCTTTACCTCCCGACCATTCCGAACTCCTCGTGACGTCCGGATCTCATCCGGACTCCAAACAACATTCGTAGTCACATACTTGACTTCCTACTAACCCTAGCGCCACCGAACCTTATGTGTAGACTCCTACGGTTCGGAGACACGCAGACATGACCGAGACGACTTCGCAATAACCAACAGCGGGTCCTGATACCCATGTTGGCTCCTACATGCTCCTCGATGATTTCATCGTTGAACCACGATGTCGAGGATCTGATCAAACCTCAGATGCAATTCCTTTGTCAATCGGACGTTATTTGCCCGAGACTCGATCGCTGTATCCCAATACCTTGTTCAGCCTCGCATCGCAAGTCACTTTACTCAGATCAGTAATGCATGATCCCGTACAACACTTTGGTCAACTTGAGCTCATTATGATGATGCATTACCGAAAGGGCCCAGAGATACCTCCCATACAGGAGGACAAATCCCGCCTCGATCCGTGTCAACCCAATCAGATACTTTCGAGATACCGTAATGCACCTTTATAGTCACCCACTACGCCAGACGCTTGATACACCCAAGGCACTCCTACGGTAACCGGAGTTACACGATCTCATGGTCGAAGGAAGAGATACTTGACATTGGCAAAGCTCTAGCAAACGAACTACACGATCTTTATGCTATGCTTAGGATTGTCTTTCCATCACATCATTCTCCTAATGATGTGATCCCGTTATCAACTACATCCAATGTCCATAGTCGAAACCATGACTATCCGATGATCACAACGAGCTAGTCAACTAGAGGCTCACTAGGACATGTTGTGGTCTAAGTGTTCACACGCTATTACGATTTCCTGATAATACAGCTTATAGCATGAACAAAAGACAATTATCATGAACATTGAAATATAATAATACTTTTATTATTGCCTCTAGGGCATATTTCCAACACTCAGATCCTCCAACTCCAACTCCTACGACTTATTTGATTCACCAAATGAGGGAATTGGAAGATGCTTCATGGCTAAAGGCCCCAAGGTATCACACCCTCAATTCATTGACTTCAATAGTGATGAGGATGACTTGCTTGGTGAAGATGAGCTCTTGCTTGATAAATCCAAAGGAGCCTAGTAACGATGAACATGCTAGTAATCTTTATAGTTGAGAAGAGTCGAATGACAATGCTATGAAGGAGATTCAGCCTAACTAAAGAACTAAACACTCTTAAGTTAGCTCATGAAACAACTCAAGAAGATCATAGAGAGCTCCTAAGATCTCATGAGAATCTACGCTTCGAGAAGCTCACTCTAGAGCAAGAACATGAGTTTCTAAAAGCAATCAATGACGATCTTCGAAAGAAGAGTTCTTCATATCTTGCCAAACGACTTCTCTTGTCTAATTTCTTGCCACCCATTAAGACTAAGCATGACAAGCATAAGAAAAATTCTTCCTCTAGTAGTAACAATAACCATGCTAAATCCAATGTTGTTGCTTCTAGTAGTTCTCTTGATTCCACTAACAATGTTTCAAGCCAAGTTACACTTGAGCAAGAAAATAGTTTATTGAAAGGGATCATAGAGAAAGGTGTCTACAAGAGCCTTGCTTAAGCAAGAACTTTGAGGAAATTGTTCGCAAGCAAGGAAGGCACCGAAGAATCAAGGAATTGGTTTTGAGCGAAAGTTCAACGCCAAGGTGTAGAATGGGAAGAAGGTCAATATCCTACTCCACAGCTTTGTTCCTCAAAAGGAGAAGTATGATCCTACTTCTTCCAATGTGGAACAAGCTCAAGATGACCTTCCACCACAAGACCACAAGCTAAAAGGCATGGACAAGCTTCAAGAGGAGATTGATGCATTTGTTGAAGCACCTCAAGCCATGGTCAAGTGGGTTCCCAAGGAAACGCAAGTTCTACTTCGCTGCTTAACTACAACCCCAAGGATTCCCATCAAGATGATGTGGATCCCAAGAAGAAGAACTAGAAAGTTCTTGAGGGTGACTCCACCAACATACTTCACTCACATTCATTTTGGCAAAAACTTGTGCAATTAACTTCCACATCGTGCACTAGTTCATGGAGTCACAAACCTCTTGTTGGTAAGTCAAGGACAAGGTAATCATTGCTTTCATGGACATCATCTTTGTGAACTTCAATCTATGTCCATGGATATCCTTGTTTGTTCCTTGTGGGACTAACCCATGTAGGTATTGAAAGTGCCCGAATCCAAAGGATAGTTCCCAACTCTTGATGATCTCCATCAACATTGAGCATCCACATCTTCAACATCTACATGAAGTCTTCTACGACAACCCAAGGTTAGTTTGACCCTTTAAAAGGGGTTCTCACATCTAGGGGGAGCTTTGCTCTAAAAATTGAGCTAAAACATCTTCAAATGATGTGAACACATCAATGCTTTATGTAAAGGTGGTAACCCCACTTGTGCTTAAACGATGAGTATGACCTATGATCAAATGTTCTCATTTGGCTCCTAAGTCAATATACTCATATAAAGATGACCTAGTCATCGACAAATTGTGTGTTAGTTGCTAGAGTTTTGTTGTGCATGTTTGACACATATTTCATTTGCTATCTTATTGTGTGAGCATGTTGGATGCATGATTTTATCTATTCGAGGACATCCATTTGTTGTTTTGGTCGCTTTTGAGTTTTCTCGACCAAATGGATGGACAAGAATGCCTAAGTACCTCCCCTAGCTATCTATGCTTGTCTCAAATTCTATTCATGCTTACATCACAAATTTTGAACAAGTCATTTTCGACCCTTCGGGTGAGGAGCACTCTGAGCCACCGATCCGTCAAGGGCTAATTTCCAAACCTTCTAATTGATTTTGGTCGCACTAACTCACTCAAACTCGGCTCGAACCGAAAGCATTTAGACTCGATCTAGGTTTTCATCTCGGTGAAACCGAAGGTGATTTTCGGCGTGATCAAGTGCATAATCGCTTAGCAGCTTATCCATCTTGCCACCGAAGTTTACAACTCGGTCCCACCGACAAGAAAGGGTATATATACCGAGGGCGCGCTACATTCTCCTTCAAACGCTTTCGCCCCACACCCCTTTGCCGTTGCCGCTTTGGTCTCCGGATCGTCCGCTGCCGTCAGGCGCCCGCAAGTCTCCGCCGCCAATCGGACATCTCTCCGAGTCTGCCAGAGAAAAACTCCACCAAGTTAGGGTGAGTTTTGATCCCACTTGTGCTCCCATCTCCGATTCAATGCACGCTTGATTGCCTAGTATCTTGCCACGATTGAAATCCTCCTGACACCGATTAGTTCGCTTTGAACTAGATTCGAGTAAAAGTTTTAGGTTAGGTTTCATGAAACATCTCGTGAGACCGATTTTATATTTTCAGATGACCGATTGGCCTATGGCCATTGCATCGCACCTCTTCGTCCAACCGAAGTTGTGCAAAATCGTGTGACCGAAATGAGGATTCTGGAAACCCTAGTGTTTTCGCAGATCGAAACCCACTTCGTCAAACCGAAAGTGGTGTGCTAAGCTCCTGCTTAACACTTCGGATTCACCGAATCTTAAACTCGGTCTCGACCGAAATGTCTTTTGTGAAAACTTAATACTAGAATTTGAACTCATTTTTTTGCAAAACTTGCAGCTTAGGATGACTCTTCTCTCGCTTCACACCTTATCTATTCACAAAGTTGTCACCATGTCGATGCCATGAAATGTAACAGTGTCGAGACACCCATTGCGACATTCCAGAGGCAGGCACTAGTCCCGATCCTAGTAGCTCATCCGATGATGGTGAGAGGAGTACACCAAGTGGCATGCCTCCGCAGCCACCAGAGCTAGAAAGAAGAGGAATTCAGATGATGAGGATTCAGATTTTATTATTGAGGAAGAGGTGACCTCAAAGCCCAAAGGAAGGTTGTTGCCAAAGAGCAACAAGGTCAACAAACTAAGAAGGGCACCAAGAAAGTCAAGCACAACTGCTAAGAAGCTGAATTTGGGAGAGGCAACTGCAAGCAAAGTTAAGAAAACCTCCAAGAGAAAGAGGATAGTGCATGATGCAAGAAGAGAGGATGAGGATGAGGAAGCACCCCAGCCTACTCCTTAGAAGCCAAGCTCATGGGTGATGCCATTAAGGCCGGAGCCACATCAAAGCCCAAGAAATTGCTCCAGCTAAGGCAGCTCCAAAGAAAGCCTCGCCGCCAAGCCCAAGAAGACCGTCGAAACATTCCAATATCGAAAAGAACAAGGATGATGTGCCACCAACTGAGTCAGACGATGAAGGACCAGCTTTTGGTAAACTTCGCCCAAAACGCCACTACTTATGATGCTCATCCTCAAGCCGAGGATATGAAGGCAAGGAAAGATAAAGGTCTCGTGCTATGGAGACAAACCGACCCATATGCCGTGAGGAGAAGAACGCCAGAGATCCCAGATTTCACACCGAGAGCAAGCAGACTTCTATGAGACCGGTCGATGGACAAGAAGCCCATAGTCGCAGAACCCGATATGTCGATCGAAGTACATTGACAGAAGAGCACGAGATTTCTTTCCACATGTGCATGAAATTTTCACCGCATGTGGAGTTGCAGATTTTGTAGGTCGAAATTAACCAGCTTGGAACGATGAGATGATAATGCAATTCTATGCCACAACTCACTTCTACCCCGATGGAAAGATTATATGGATGATCAAGGTCAAAGATTTTCTTCTTCTGCTGAAAATGGGCAGAAATTTCAATGCTCCAAAGGCAACGAGAAGATGATATTAATGTATATGGATTCCAAAGAAGAATCATGAATCCATGAAGAATATGTACGAAGAGATTCCAAAGAAAGGATTTGGGAATCTGAAGCTCGCTCACTACCATCTCCGTGCAGGCTTACCTACCACTAATACCATTTTGAGGCATACCTTGATGCCCAACTGGAGATGATCGCATGATCGAGGATACTCTATCAACATGCTGCACATACTTGATGAGAAAGCACCTTTCAAGGTGATGGACTTGATGGTAGAGACCATTAAGAGGACTGCAATGACCGTAAAAGGTCATGTGGATTTGCCCGCAGATTTAGATGCTTATCAATGCCAAGTTTGGCACGGGCACATTCTTGTTGGATAGAGCACATTTACCGCTGCAGCCAGAAAGCATGAAGACAATGTTGTTGTGATGGATGAGGAGGATCCGACATCCTGAAGGTCAAGCCAAGATCGGTCTGCTAAGAAAGCCAAAGTCGATAAGGAAGCAGAGAAGAGCAGCAGCTAAACCAAAGAGTTTCGAGAGAAAATTCTTGAAGCTACTCAAAGGATTAAACAACGCCTGCCAGCATTGAATGGCCTCAGAGAGCTTAGAGAGGATTGTTGAAGACAAGATCCACGCCTGGACGTGAAGTCGATCAAGTACAAGTGACCGCCAACAAGCTTGAGGCGATATTGAGGAAGCAAAGAAGGAGAAGGAAGAGCTTATGCGTGAGTTGCAGGATGACTTAGTCCAGATTCTCACGACTGATCGCTTCAGCCCAAAGGATCCCGATCACCGCTATTCCAAAGGATGTACACCGTGACTACAGCCAAAGACTTCCCACAGCTCCAAAGAAGCTATCTAACTCCAGCTCCAAAGGACTACTCCTCCAAAGATGACATCACCAAGTCTTTGCCGATGATGTCATATCCACTCCGACATCAACCTGCACGGAGCCGCCACAGAGTCCACAGTGACGCTTAGCTCTATGCTCTTTCGAACTTTTTGGTAACTTGTTGCCAAAGGGGAGAAATTGTATAGATCATAGGACTTC
The DNA here is from genome assembly GCA_021437245.1 of Aegilops speltoides. Taxonomy (NCBI): domain Eukaryota; kingdom Viridiplantae; phylum Streptophyta; class Magnoliopsida; order Poales; family Poaceae; genus Aegilops; species Aegilops speltoides. Next base: position 11,783 of record JAHHZJ010003973.1, on the reverse strand, counting down.
GAGAGAGAGTGATGTTGTCTTTGCGCTTTTGCTCTTTCGCTTCTTTTGCGGTTTCTTTGAGATACTTTTGGTTTCAGTGTGTTTGATACTCCGCTTGATTCTACCTTAATGAGTGCTTGGTCGCATTATGCTTTGATGTGTGCTTAATGCTTATCATATGCCATTCCTATCTTGTATGGCCATTTACTCATGTCTTGGTGATTGGGTGCATGCTGTTCATTCTTATCATTTTGTGCGCTCCACCAAGATGTATGTGACATGGAAGAGTGACCCATGATCCTAATCGATTGTGCATTTGCATTCAAACGCAAATCTTAAATAATGCACAAATTTAGGGGAGCTCTTGCTTATCACATACCTCTCAAAGCTTATTTATATTATTCATTGATTATATCCTTTGTCGGTTTGATCTATATGTTGTCATCAATTACCAAAAGGGGAGATTGAAAGTGCAACTAATCCTCGGTGGTTTTGGTAACTAATAACAACATATATATCATTGAACTAATAGTTACTTGAGAATCATTTCGAGAGTTCGTGATATGGGTATGGCAAGGACTCAAGAAGTGGACCCTCAAAATGCTAAGGCAAGCATTGGCAAAAGCTCAAGACTCCATTTTTGGTTTAGTGATCCAAGATCACATTGAGTCCATAGGAAAAGCCAATACTATTAAAAGGGATGAGGTTATGATGACGATCCGTTGCTCAAGTGCTTAGTGATACATCTCCTAAACTATCAACAACTTTCACCGCCATATACACTCATAAGTAGTCTCGGTCCCACCGATATTCCAAACTCACCACACCGAGATGAACCACCTCACCATAAGCCAAACCCTAGTAAACTCGGATTTTCCGATTCTAACTCGGTCTCACCGAACATGAGTTGCAAGCTTCAGAATCTTCTCATCAAATCGGTGTCACCGAGATGATGAAGTCGGTCCCACCGAAATTGGCATGCTCTTGTCATTGCACAAATCGGACTAACCGAGATTGTATATTCGTCCCACTAAATCCCAACGCTCACATTATTTGAACTCATCGGTCTCACCGAGTTGTCCACTTCGGTCTCACCGAGATTGCTCAAATGTGTGTAACGGTTGGATTTTTGTGGAGGCTATTTATACCCCTCCACCCCCTCTTCATTCGGAGAGAGCCATCGAAAGAACTACCACTCCTACCTTACATTTCAGAAGAGAACTACCTACCCTTGTGTTGAGATCAAGTTGCTCCACTCCCACCATATGAAGCTTGATCTCTAGCCTTCCCAGTTGCTTTCCACTCAATCCTTTCTTCCACCACAGCCAAATCAGTGAGGAGAGTTGAGTGTTGGGGAGATTATCATTTGAAGCACAAGAGCAAGGAGTTCATCATCATCTACAACATCTATTACCTTTGGAGGGTGGTGCCTCCTAGATTGGTTAGGTGTCGCTTGGGAGCCTCCACATCGAGATGTGGAGTTGAACCAAGAAGTTTGTAAGGGCAAGGAGATCGCCACTTGTGAAGATCTACCCCGAGTAAGGCTAGCCTCCGTGGCGAGGCCATGATGAAATAGACAAGGTTGCTTCTTCGTGGACCCTTCGTGGGTGGAGCCTCCGTGGACTCTCGCGCTACCCTCCGTGGGTTGAAGTCTCCATCAACGTGGAGCACGATAGCACCACCTATCGGAACCACGAGAAAAATCACCGCTCCAAAATTGCTGCTTTTTCTACCTCTCTTTACTACATGTGCAATTTACTTTCCGCTGCCTATACTCTAGAATTGCATGTGAGGGTGATGCTTGACTTGATCATAATTGTGAATCGCCAAAAATTGTTCTTTGTCAAAAGGCAGAATTTTTATATTGACAAGTAGTCTAATCACCCCTCTAGACATACTTTCGATCCTACAAGGAGGGTCGCTGAGTAGGCAGGCTACTCTTCCCTAGTCCCAATAGGACAAGGAAGGGGGCGCGCTCGGTGTCAAACCGGCGGATCTCGGTAGGGGGTCCTAACTCAGCGCTAGGCAGATGGTAACAGGAGACGAGGGACACAATGTTTTTACCTGTGTTCGATGGACCTCTATGGAGGTAATACCCTACGCCCGCTTGATTAATATTGATGATATGGGTAGTACAAGAGTAGATCTACCACGAGATCAATGAGGCTAAACCCTAGAAGCTAGCCTATGGTATGATTGTTGAGATGTAATGTTGTGTCCACGGATTCAAAGCCCTCCGTTTATATAGACACCGGAGAGGCTAGGGTTACACAGAGTCGGTTACAATGGTAGGAGATCTACATATCCAGACAAGCTTGCTTTCCACGCCAAGTAAAGTACCTTCCGACATGAGCCGAGTCTTCAATCTTCTATCTTCGCAGCCGGGAGTCCCGGATATTGATAGTCCGCTGTCCGGACACCCCTAGTCCAGACTCCTCAAGAGCTCTAACCAGCTTCAATGACGATAAGTCCAGCGGTTTGTAGTCTTCAGGCTGCAAGGCGGGTTCTCCTTCAATTCCATGTTCCGCCAACAATGTCCGCTTTACTTTGACTACGTGCTTCTTGGCTTCTACGCCAAATTATGGCCCTCTTCCACGCTGCCGCACGAATGCGAAAAGCCAGGAGCCTTTTACACTTCACCCCGTCAGCGGGTCACCACCTATTAAAGGGACAGGATCCAGATCCAAACCGCACCATCCTCCTCCCAGATATACCCATCAAGCGCCCGACCAAATCCATTCCACCATGGATCGTCAACGCGCTCTTCCTCACGCCCCCAGCCCATTGTCGGGTGATTGGAGGAGGTGCTCTATCTCGCACAACGAGCTAGTAAAGCTCCAAAAGAGGGATGGCTTCCTCCAGCCTTTCATGGTTCCGGTCCGAGCCGACTGGTTTCTTATCGAGGAGGGAGCCAAGCGAGGACAACCCAAACCCCAACAGGGGAGAGCGGTGTGCTTTGTCCCTTATCTAATAAGGGGCTCGGTTTCAATACACCTGCTCTCTCCGCTGGCCCTCAAGTTCTACGGACTTCAGCTCCATCACCTCACGCCGCTCTAGGTTGCACATCGGGCTACGAGCTTTTTGCAGCTATTTCGGGCATCGAGCCCCATTTCGCTTTGTGGAAGAGGCTATTCGCCTGCACTCGCTCTCACCAGGGGTCCATATATCAAGTGGGCGGCGCCAAATATGGCGATCGCTGGACCAGATACCTATCCGCACTCCCAAGAGGGCGTCCAAGACGGCCCTGAGTGGTTTTACATAGTAGACGCCGCGCTCGACCCATCCGGATCGCCTCCCGAGTTTGATGCCGCCCCTTGAAGAAACGCCTACTGGCGCCCATGAGCCCCGCTTGGAGGAAGACAAAGCGCCCATTACTTGATGGGCCGAATAAGATTAATGGCTCATTCCGGCCTGACCATGTTTGGAGTCATGGCAACGTGCATCAAGCGGGGGGTGCAGCCGCTGCAATATAGAGGCCACCCCATGTGGGATTTCAATGGGGAAGACGACGCTACTTAAGACGTGCCAAGAAGGGCCGGATTCGATCGAGGATCCGTGAAGATCCCGTCCGCCTGTATAAGGGGAGAAGGAGGACTTCCTCCTCAACCCCGTGAATGGGTTTTCTATGGTCAATCCACGAGGATGGATAAGCGAATGCCTCAAGAGGGCTTTTACCCGTATTTTCGAAGTTCTTCTCATGTTATGTCTTCGGCGCAGAGCCTACGCCGGACTGTGGAGGACATGGTGAGTCCCGCCCACGCCCGAGGACCCGGAAGGGTCCTCGGTCAGCCTCCAAGAGGATCCGACCTTGGGGTGGAGCTAATCGACGGGTGTATCACCACCAGCATTGATGATGCGCTGTCGCCATTACTACGGACTACCCCGGCTGAGTTCGCATCACAGTGACCAAAACCAAGTCCGGACACCGTTATTTTATCCTTGCCTATTCCGACCTTCGAACGATGGTATTTTGCAGAAGCGCCATTACGGCAGAGTCGATCGGGCGGCCGACTTACGGGTCAGCCGAACCAGCAGGAGGAAAAGGAGCACTGCGGGCGAAACGCGCCGCAGAGGTATAGCTCGCTTGACCTTTCTCGAGCAACGCTCGAGGAGATTTCTAAGTGCTCATGATCTTCATAGGAGAAAAAGCGCCGCGGACTACGAGCATAGGGATTGCCCCTCAATCAACTACCGCCAGCTCCAACGCCCGGACCGAGGGGAGGCAAGCGCAAGACGCGACCGGATCCTACTCCAACGGAGGATACCGACAGATCGTCCGCCACAACGCCGGAGGTGGAGAGCGCTATGAATCATAGACGCCACGACGCTTCTTCAAAGGCGATTTTTCCCCGAGGCATTGGATGCCTTTAAAGGGGACGCGATCTCCGGCTGCCCAAAATAGTTTTACCAGAGCTACGAGCAAGATGTTAAAGACATACGTAAGGGAAATTTAATGGTTGTATACACCAAGAGCCCCGAGACTTAAATTAGTTATGTTAACTGATTTAAGGATCATGTAAACTTTCGTGCTCTTAACGAGAAGAACGCCACTGTCCCGGAGCGCAAGATTGCAAGGCCCAACTTGAGGTCAAGATTTGCTGCCGCAGAGGAGACGAAAAGACCCCTCCTGTAACACATTAGTATAAATGAATATAGAATGCAGGCGTATGCATGAGTCTAATAACGACATCAGAGGTGCCGCCAACAAGATCCGGACAGACATCATACTACGCCACTAAAAGCCGGGAAATGAATGAACAGAGTTCAGCAGAAAGGAACAAGCTTCAAGATGCCAATGCCAAGATCGGAGAGGAGCTGAAAGGCGATGAGCCGAGCTGTCCGGCTCCATTAAAGAGAATCAACGGCTTCGCGCAGATCTATAGTAGTGCTTGAGCGAACTTTCTTAGGAAGAAGAGTTCGGCGAGGAAGCGATTTGACGTGATATGTCTTGTAGGTATACTCACGGCCGCCCCGGAGGAGATGCCCGATCAATGGGTGATCAACTTCCGAATCTGTTATGGGCTGCGAACGAAGTTCGGCAGCAATGAGTGGCGCAGACAAAGCTTTATGGCCATCCTCGCCCCGCCTAAGAGCCTTGGGGAGCTTATGAGAAGCTACAGGGTGCGCTTCCATTTGTGGAAGATTTCGCCGCCAAGGTGCTGTGGAGGCTTGGGCCATGGTGAAGACGCTGATAAGAAGGCGGATCCCAACCATATGGCAAGTTGGACCGGTGGGGCCCGACGGGAAGGAGATCCTCGTGAGTTTAGTGTACAGCCGTAGAATCGGTCAAATTTTCCTAACGGATCTGTAAGCTAGACACTGTTAGACGGGATTGAGGAGGAATACAATCAATAAACTTGACAATGTATGTTATCCTTAAAAATGACATGTGAAATGCCTTCTAGATGGATTGTAGATCGCTTGTCGCTGCCGACCTTTTCGCTTCGACCTCGGGACCCTAGAGTCCGAGGTGTCCGAATACCTTTTTGGTTAATAGATAACCGTGGTATGCATGGAGACTAGGCGAGGGTCATTAGTGCTTTATCGTGCAAGTGCCCAACTAGTTATGTTATATTACATGGTTAGTAAGAAACATCTTCCAGGAGAATAGTTCCGCTAAGGGTTCCTTTCGCTGGGTGGCATGCCCTAAAGTGCATGTTCGAATCGCCAATGGAGCAAAGAAACATCCGGGGCAGATGGGAAAAATTAAAAAGTCATCTTTTAAATCACCGATCAATATTCCCTTAAGAACGCTTAGCTTTGCTTCACCCACCGAGGTACACATCCGCTGACCCGGCAAGAATAATCGCAGAGGTGCTCCTTTACCACCTAGCCGAACAATCGGGAACGAGGGGTAAGCACAGAGCCAGCAACCCAGCTTGGCCAAAACTTAAGTCATATCGATGCATATAATGGCGAGTAAAAGGTACATGTGGAAGCATGACACATGTATTGATATAAACTCAGATAGTTAAGCTTCAAAAGAAGCCTCAGAATAACGAAAAGGGTGGCACGTCAGATGTATGCAAAAATGCTAAAATAGTCCTCAAGGGAATTGTTAAGTTTTTAAAAAAGGATAAAACAGAGATAAAATACAGCCAAGTATAAAAGATTGGACGGGGAAGGGGACGAACTCTTAGTCCGCGCTATGCATAGAATCGCTTGAGGCGGGCTGCGTTCCATGGGTTCGCTCGAGTCGGTTGTCCGACGATTCCAGAGACTCGACGCCTCACGCCAAGATCTTGATCAATAATGAAGGGCCTTCCCATCCGGTTTGAGCTTGTCTTTTTCTTGTACGGCAGCGAGAACTAGTTCACCAACGTTATAGGTCTTGGCTCGCTTCTCTACTTTGATATCTTCAAGCCTCGCTGGTAAAATGCGAACGAGCCTTCGCGACGCCACGCTCTTCCTCCAATGTGTCCAGCTGTCCCGCCGATCAAGCTCGGCTTTCTTTCCTCGTACATGCGCACTCGAGGTGAGTCATGAATAATGTCGCAGGCAGATCGCTCTACGCCAGATACCATAAAAAATGGTGTGAATCCGTAGTACGGTTAGGCGTTGTCCGCAGCCCCGAGTACGGAGTCGAGCTCCTCACCCATTGAGTGTCCGATTTAGTGAGTGGCCTCACTAGTCCGGGTTTAATGCCGCCATTATTAGACCGCTTGCTCTTTCCACTTGACCGCTGGTTTGAGGGTGATAGATCGACGATAGTCGAGCTTGATGCCCATATTTTTGCACCATGCCTTGACCTCATCGGCTGTGAAGTTTGTGCCGTTATCGGTGATGATGCTATGTGGGACTCGAACGGTGTACCACCCGATATAAAGTCTATCACTGGTCCGACTCGCCGCTTTGACCTGGTTTGGCCTCTATCCATTTGGTGAATTTATCCATCATGACCAACAGTATTTTTTCTTGTGGGTTCCCCTTAAGGGGTCCTACCATGTCAAGCCCCTGCACCGCGAATGGCCGTAATGGGTATGGTTTTAAGGGTGGTGGGTGGCATATGGCTCGATTAGCGAAGAGTCGGCAACCGACGATCGCCGACCAAGTCCTGCATCCGCCTCGAGCTGTCCAATAAAATCTGGTACGGAACGCCTTTCCTACCAGGCTCGCTGCTGCGCAGGTGTCCACCTAGTCCGCATGGATTTCAGCCAGAGGTTTCGCTCTTCTTCTGGAGATACATCTTTGAAGGACTCCGTAGTACTTTTCTTATAAAGTTCTCCTCATGAACCATGTAGGCCTTCGATCACGGACTATGCAATGGGCCTCATTTTGGTCTTCGGGAGCTTCGCCAAGTAAGTAGGCCAGAAAGGTTCCGCCCACGCGCTATTACGCCATTATGTCGTGGGCGGATTTTGCGCGTTGTTCCGCCGAGTCACCAATTGGTGCGGCTTTCCCGTTTGTCGCTACGGCTCCTCTTCCCACAAGACGGATGGCTTGAAGAGCCTTTCCAGAAGATATTTGAGGACAACATCACGCTTGCACCGGGCGAGCCGTAATGTCGGCCGCTTGGTTGTTATCTCGCTATGTGATGGAATTCGAGTCCTTCAAACCGAGCCGACATTTTCGTGACAGCATTACGATATGCTGCCATTTTCGGATCCTTGGCGTCAAGTCTCCATTTATTTGAGATATTGCGAGGTTTGAATCCTCGCACACTCTAGGCGTTGAATGCCCATGGAGACCGCCATCCGGAGGCCATGTAACAAGGCCTCAGATTCGCCGCGTTGTTGGAGTCCGTACATTATTTGAAGTACATATCGAATCAGATTCCGTGGGGACGCCAATACGACGCCATTTCCATCCGCCAACATTTTGGAGCCGTCAGTGCATAGTCCAATTGAGTACGCGCCATACTCTTTAGGTAGTTCGCTTCATCCATTCAATATAAGTCGCCAAGACTTCGATTTTATGGCTCGCCGAGGTTTGTAAGTTATGTCAAATGGCAAGAGCTCAATGGCCCATTTTGCAATCCTGCCGCTATGTCATGTTATTTATAATGTCATTGAGTGGTACTTCGAGCCATCGTTATCGAACACTCTTGAAAGTAGTGTCGAGCTTCCGACGCCATGAACACCGTGATATGCTATCTTTTGATAGTGCGGTAACGGATTTGAGGGGTTAACACAAAGGATATGTAATACACTGGTTTTTGAAGGGGAATTTAAGCCCTCTGCTGCTCGCTCAACGACGAGGACAGCGCCACAACTTGATGTGTTGCAGCGATGTATAATAACATCGGTTCGCTTTGAGGGCACAACCAGACCGGATTTGTTGCCAATATGGCCTTTATTTCTTCGAGTCCCAAGAAGGGCCGATCCGCCCACTCGGTGTTCGTGCGCTTTAGGAGGCGATAAAGAGGCAATGCCTTCTCTCCTAAACGGAGATAAACGGCTTAAGGCTGCCACGCATCCCGTTAATTTTTGTATTTGCTTGAGGTCCTTTGGGATATCCAACTCGTGATAGAGCTCGGATCTTGGCTGGATTTGCTTCGATTCCTCTACGGATACGATGAAGCCCAGCAGCTTTCCGCTGGTACCGAAAACACATTTCTCCGGATTCATTTTAATGTCATATGCTCGAGGTTGTCGAATGTGAGCCTCAAATCGCCTACTAAAGTTTCGACGAGCTTTGTTTTGACGACTACGCCGCTCACGTATGCCTCGATGCTTTGCCTATCCGGTAGCTGACATGTTTGAATCATGCGCCGATATGTTGCGCCGCATTTTTGAGTCCAGGGCATCGTGTTGAAGCGTAATGGTCCGTGACGGAGTGATGAATGCCGCTGGGCTTGGTTCGCTCGCCATCTTGATTTGATGATAGCCGAGTATGCATCCGAAGCACAACGAATCGTGTCTCGCCGTGGCATCGATAATTTGATCGATGCGGGAGGGGAAAGGGTTCTTTGGGCAAGCCTTATTGAGGTCTTTGAAGTCGACGCAGAGGCGCCAGGATTTGTCCTTCTTGGTACCATTACCAAATTTGCTAGCCATCCGGATGTTTGATATCTCCGATGAATCCGCTTCCAATAACTTGGCTAGCTCTTCTCCCATTGCTTGTCTTTTGGGCTCGGAAAATCGCCAAAGAGCCTGTTTGATTGGTTTGAATCCTTTTAGGATGTTTAGGCTGTGTCTCGCCAACCGCGAGGGATTCCGGCATGTCCGGAAGGGTGCCAGCGAAGATGTCCCGCTTTCCCGAGGAATTGCCAGAAGGCGGCGCCGACTTCGGGTCCAACTCGTGCCCGATGGAGGCCGTCTTTGTTGGGTCCTGGGTGGACCTGAAATTTGACTATCTCATCTGCTGGTTTGAAGGATGTGGACTTGGATCTTTTATCAAGTATCACGTCGTCCCTGCTTACCGAGAGCATAGCGCGTAAGTTCCTCCGCCGCTAAGGCTTTGGATAGTGCCTCGAGGGCTAGTGCGGTTGTCTTATTCTCAGCCCGAGTGCGTGGTCCGGATCATCGACGAGAGTGATTATTCCGCCGGCCCAGGAATTTTGAGCTTCATGTACCCGTAATGAGGTATTGCTTGAAAAATTGTGAATGCCTCGCCCCAATATGGCGGATAGCCGCCTGAACGGGCCACATGGAACGTGACTTCTTCGGATCAGAATTGTCCGAGAGCCAACACCACATCGAGTGTGATTTTTCCGGCAGCGCTTCGCTAGGGATTATTCCTCCAAGGTTGTGCGTTCGCTCAATACGGCCCAATCGATTTCCATTTTCCGCAGGGTTTCTCAGAATGAGGTTTAATCACCGCCGCCCATGAGGACCTTTGTCACCGAAAAGCCGCCCACTATGGGACTAAGCACCAGGTACTGGGCTCGTAGTTCGAGACGAGGCTCGCGCTAGCGCAAGGTGATAGCGTGTCGCCCATGGATTTGCTATTGCTACTTGGTAGACTTCGAGTTCATGGATTGTTCGTTGCATATTATTTGATGCGAAAGTCTCAAGATCGCTGACATCGGCGGTATTGTTGGAGTGGTTTCTGAGCCGTAAGCTCTTCGCCACTTTTGGCAACCCGCCGTAATATCCAACATGCTCGGCTTATGCTGGGATAGCTCCCTCAGATCAGAAGTTTACAGGTCCATTGAGCCATCCCTCCAAAGACGGTTCGCTTCTTATCGGGTTTTTGTTTTTTGATTTTGGCAACTGGGGCCTGATTGTGAGGCGCCCTTTTGTCGCGGACTGGGTTTGGGGCCGGACTATCCCAAAATTGATTTTCAGTTTTCCGAAACTTTCCGTCGACAAGATTTCAGATTATGGATGCCGATCGGTAAAACGCGTAATCTTGCAACGATCGATGGCGTCAGATTCCTTGTCCGCGCTTATTGCGAATATCGAGATTATGCTTTCCTCTCGGCAGTCCTTTATCCCGCCCATAACCAGAGGAATCGCCCAAGAATGATGTAATCGCTTCCGAGGGCTCTTGCCGAACTAGAGATAAGTCGATATGTCCGGGCGGGAGGGTTTAACATAATCCGGATCCCTGCCCATCTTTGGGCTCAATGGCCGAGGGACTTCCGATTTCGGAAGCTTGATTTGTTGGAAACAGCCCAACGAGTCCGGAGCGACGCATGACTTTAGGTTCAATGCTCGATCAGAGTCCATACCTCCGCAGAATCCGCGGAGGGTCGGGAGTCCGGACACAGATTGTTTTCAACAATGGCAACGAGTTGCCGAATTGTTCTTCTACCACTTCGATGTGGTGGGTAACCTGGGGAGAGTTAATCTCTCTCAGATCGGTTTTAAGCCCAATCTGATTGTAGTTTATTGCGACTCCCAGGGCGGCGATGCGATCCAAGAGCTCGCGATGACGAGAGCTCGATTGATCTAACTGCTCGGCAGCTTTAGGGCTGACTCAAGATTGCTTTCGAACTCGAGAAGTCATTGCGAAGCGACGGCCGGGCAAAGGCCATAAGGAAGCCGCCAACCCGGATTGTCCGACCGGCGCCGTGGCCTCTCCGGATAGGACACCGCCTTTGAAGACGGGTGAAGGCATCCGCCTATCGGCGATTTACACGAGGAACTCTCAATGAAAGCACCAATGTCGGTGTCAAACCGCGGATCTCGGTAGGGGGTCCCGAACTGTGCGCTAGGCGGATGGTAACAGGAGACGAGGGACACAATGTTTTACCCAAGTTCAGCCCTCTCGATGGAGGTAATACCCTACATCCCGCTTGATTAATATTGATGATATGGGTAGTACAAGAGTAGATCTACCACGAGATCAATGAGGCTAAACCCTAGAAGCTAGCCTATGGTATGATTGTTGAGATGTAATGTTGTGTCCCACGGACTAAAGCCCTCCGGTTATATAGACACCGGAGAGGCTAGGGTTACACGAGTCGGTTACAATGGTAGGAGATCTACATATCCGTATTGCAAGCTTGCTTTCCACGCCAAGTAAAGTACCTTCCTGACACGAGCCGAGTCTTCAATCTTCTATCTTCGCATCGGGAGTCCGGCGGATATTGATAGTCCCGCTGTCCGACACCCCCAGTCCAGACTCCTCACCCCCTTTCATCTTTCCCTCCCCAAGTCCTAATCAAACTAGGAAGGGGGAGTCCTACTCCCTGGGAGTAGGACTCCTCCGCCTCCTCCTAGGGCCGCCACACCCCCTTGCTCCTTTATATACGGGGTAGGGGCACCCTAGAACACACAAGTTGATCTACGGATCGCTCCTTAGCCTGCAGCGGTGCCCTCCATCATATTCCACCTCACCATATTGTCGTTGAGTTTAGGCGGCCTCGCCCGGAGAACATCATCATCGACCACGCCGCCCTTGACGGAACTCATCCC
>JAHHZJ010003972.1:0-73896 GCA_021437245.1 Aegilops speltoides | reverse complement strand
ATTGCCTTGTTCACAAGAGCTTGGAATGTATCACAATGATGTAGGTGGAGATCACGACGCAACTTGGGTTTGAGACCCTTCCGGAACCTAGCCTGCTTCTTGGCGTCCGTGGACACCTCTTCTGTGGCATAACGGGCGAGGTTCTCAAACTCTCTGCTGTAAGCATCAGCAGCCATCTTACTCTGGGTGAAACTACAGAACTCTTCTCTCTTGCGATCGATGAGGGCCTGAGGAATGTGATGCTCGCGAAAAGCCTCAGTGAAATCCTCCAAGTAGGAATCGCCAGTGGAAGCATAGCCTCATAGTTCTGCCACCAAAGACTAGCAGGTCCTTCCAGATGGTATGTGGCATAGGTGACCTTGTCATCTTCAGCTACGTTCGCAGAATGCAACTTATGAGTGATGCTACGGAGCCAGTCATCTGCATCGAGTGGCTCAATAGAATGATGAAAGGTGGGTGGGTGCAAGCGGATGAAGTCATGAATGGTCACAGATCCTTTGAACTGATGTGCGGTGTTCTCCTCGATACGTGCCAACAAGCGGTTAGACTCACGCTTGTTTCTCTCCATCTCTAACATGAACTCTGTCAACGAAGGCTGGTCGGGAGGATCCTCATCCCTACCATCTCCGTGGTTACGCTACGAGCAATGAACTTCGCTTAACTGATGACATCCTGAGAAACGAAACGAAGGACGGAATCAACATCAACTATAGGCTACAGAATGTAGGACAAGGAAATTAGTAACTCTCGAACTCCTAGGCAATTCCGGCAGCATAACGGCAGTAAAATGCTCAGAATGAGACATCCTGCTAAAATGGGGTAGTAACATACTCAACATCATCACTCAAGGTTACGAGATCATACTAAACAAACTACACCGAAGTACTCGGCGGGGTATGACTCGATCAACCAATCCTATGGGACTACGGAGTAGTAACACGTGATCCTAATAGACGGAAGAGATAGCCTAGTTCCTTAACCCCGCAGGAAAGATAGGATGACTCAAATCAGAAGGCCATGAGGTATAAGGAGTAAAAAGAGCCTTCGTTCCTTCCCACAATCAATTCCCTTACATAACTAAAGAATTTCTAGACTCAACTTCGACCAGTTTGGCTTGGTAATCCTACAGGCAATCAAGCTCGATACCAAAGCTGTCGGACCCGACTCAATGCCACATCGATCTAGCATGTAACACTTCATATCACTTTGCGGCCTCACGCACGGTATCCCCACGGTGTCGTCTTACCTTTGCCGGGACCGTTTATGCCTTTTGGCACACGATATGATAGTGTCGCTAGCATCCATATGATAAGGAGCCCGGCTGACATGGCTAGTCGTAAACCCAAAGTGGCACTAACTTACGAGGACAGCATACATGACCCGACAACGAACGTGTCGGTCATCACGAAAGTGAATCCAGTCAGTAGCACTGGCTAACAGACTCGGTGAACCGGGCTGTAGCGGGCTAACAGACTCCGGTGTTCATCGCGTGACATTTCCCGAAGGACGGACACGAGAACGAAGAAGGACACATGCCGGCCAGCCTAAGTGTTCCGGAGCGGAGCAAGCTACCATGGCTCGATGGAAGCACTAGGAGACATTTCCGGTAAATAAGGCTACTAAGGATAAACAACTAGATAGTCGGATCCCACACATAGCAATACACATTACACGTCGCATAACATGCAAGTATGTGCTGTACAACATGGCATCACAAAGATAACTCAACAACTCATATAGATAAAGGCTCGGAAGAGCCATCATAGCATTATTGCAAGCAGGGGTCACAGGACCCATCATACGAGCATACAAGCAACAAGCGGAAGCATTACATGTCCGAGTACGAGATCTACAAATGAAAAAGGCTAAAGAGCCCGACTATCTACAACATCCGATCAAGATCGTAGCTGAGGTACAAGCTACTCGTCAAGTCCACGAGAACACTAGTAAGACCAAGTCTCCGCTGCAAAAAACATAAATAAAGCACCATGAGTACAAAGGTACTCAAAGAAGACTTACATCGATCCTATCATACATGCATTTGTATCAAGAGGGTAATGTGGGGTTTAGTTGCAGCAAGCCAGCTTTGACTCTGTGGCTATCTGTTCTCGACTACTGAACTTCCTTTGAGGTGATATAGGCGCTGCAGAGTCCACTAATCACCACACAATACACTACTATGGATTCATCCCGTCTTTCCTCACGAGAAGGCCATCCATAGTACTCACACTTTTCTTGAGCATTTTATTGTATTCACTTCAATTTGTCTATGTACCATGTAAGCATCCAAGAAGTCCATAACATGGACCCGGCTATTCAATAGATCATGTTAACCCTGCAGGGGTGTACTTCTTCACACACGCTCTCGCCACTTACCACCATGTACACGTCGTGTATCTCGGCAACCTTCAAGCGGAAGCTTTGGCGAGGAGTCGGCCACGACCGACTAACCACACAAGACTCTAGCCGGGTTTATCGCCTATTCGGGTTTCATCCGCAAGGAGATCCGGCGGGGTGTCGCTCACGGCCCCAAACGATGTGTGCAGGTTCCCGAGCCCACCATCCGGTGCCACTCGGTACACCAGGCCACGTGTGCCTAGTCTGTCCCAAGCCCACCTGCCGGTGCCACTTGGTAGAAAAATAGCACTACCTACAAACACGTAAACTAGTTGCGACTCACGGGCAGAGACCAAGTTGGTTAATAAGTCGAGAGGGTCGAGTTACGGAACCCAATGTGTGGTAGTATCGAGTCATTGGACAACATACATAGAACTTCGATTTAAGGGCGGTTCGGTGAGACAACCCACCATGTACTCCTACATGGCCTCTCACCGCTACCTTTACCAAATCGTGTTCACACGTTCACTCTCAGCATCAGAACATATCGTAACACTCCAATTCATTCCCAATGAACCAGACCTAACACAACTCTAAGCAATAGCAGGCATAGCATGGTAGGAACACAACATGGCTCAATCAACTCCTACACATGCTAGTGGGTTTTAACTATTTACTGTGGCAATGACAGGTCATGCAGAGGAATGGGTTCAACTACCGCAGCACAAAGTAGCAGATGAATCGTTGTTGTCCTAATGCAATAACTGAGAGCAGGAGCGAGAGAGTGGGATTTTATCGGAATGAACAAGGGGTTTGCTTGCACGGTAGATCAACAAGGAGGCACCGCTTCATAGACAGTACTCTGAGCGGTCTCCGGAGCAAGACCTATCGAGAAGGAACGGTGCCAACAATCAATACACAAGCATATGCAACAATATGATGCATGAACATGGCATGAATATGTGATGCTGTTGAGCTAATGCAACTAGTATTCATTTGGTTTGAAGTCCATTTGAACCCTAAGCTCATGTGCAATTCTAACTTAAGTCTCTTAATATGCCATAATGTGTTTCCTCAAATTCAGCATGTATAAGTTGGTTTGTCATGCATGAAACTAGTACAGATGGAAAGATTGCATTTTTCTGATAATTTTTCATATATAAATTATTTCAATCTGAGCTACGGTTGAATTTCTATGAATTTTTAAAGTTTAAATCATTTTCTGGAATTTCCTGATTAATTTAAATCCAGAAAATGAATAAATACGCAAGCCTGACGTCAGCGTGACGTCAGCGGTCAACGGCCAGGTCCAGGTCAAACCTGACCAGTGGGACCCATATGTCAGTGTCTAACTAACTAACTTAAATTAATTAGCACTAATCTAATCCTAATCTAACTTAGTTAAGGCCCTGGGCCCACATGTCAGTATCAGCGGCTAATTAGGTTTAATTAATATTTAACTAAAATTAATAGGGGCCTGGCCCCACTTGTCAGCGACCCAGGGGAGGTCAAACCCCTGGTCAGCGGGGTCAAACCCGCCGGCGACTCGACGCCGGCGAGGCCAGACGCGGCGGAGGGGTGCGGGTTTCCTCCTCCGGCGACCAAATGGCCGGCGGAGGGCGTCTACGTGACGCGGGCGCTCGTCCGCGTCGAGTAGTGGCAGCGGCTGGGCCTGGGGTGGCCGGAGTTGTCGCCGGCGTCGACCTTGGCGGTCGCCGGAGCTCGGGTGAGCTCGGGGTCGACGCTACGGTGGCCGGGGAGGCGTGGGGTTAGCTCCTACGTGCTCTACGTGGCGCGGTGAGCAACATGGACGTGACGGCTGAGCCGTTGCGTGGCCGGAATCACGCCGGCGGTGAGCACAGGCGGCGGCGGGTTCGGGCGTAGGTGGTTCGGTGGCTACGGCGGCCTACGGAGAAGAAGAGAGAGATGGGCGGGGGCAGAGGCTCACGGCGAGTCGGACGAGGGGGTCGGCGAGCTCGGAGACGGTCCGGAGTAGTCGGGGCGGCAAGGGGGATCTCCGGCGGTCGGAGGCGAAGACGATGGCGATGGCGGCGCTCCAGGGCGTCCGGCGCCGTGCGTCTCGTCGAGGCGTAGCCCACAGCGGCGGAGCGCGTGGACACGACGGAGGGCGAGGGGAGCGATGGCAGCGGCGGCGCGGCGGTGGCGTCGGCTGCGCTGGTGCGGTCGGGAGAGAGAACCAGGAAGGGAGGAATGGGAGAGAGGAGAGAGGTGCGGGCGTCGCGTGGCGTCGTTCGAGCGTCGAAGCGACGAAGGGGAAGCGAGGTGGCGGGCGCGTGGCGCGTGCCGGTATGGCGCTGGCACGCAGCATGCTTGGCGAGGAGAAGACGACGAGGAGGAGGTGGGCTGGGGCAGGTTGGCGGTGGCTGGCCAAACCGCATAGTCTTGTGCGACCACAGAGCTAAGCGCCGGTAAGTTTTTCCGTTTATTTCTGTTTTCATTATTTGTTTTGATTTAGTTTAAAATACTAAATCATTTAATTTACTTATGCCAAAATTTTGCAGGAGCTAGTTATATTATTCCAGAGCTCCTTAATAAATGACATAATTTTTGGACATATATTATATATATAACATTTATATATCCAAGGCAAAATAATTACTGGATTAATCCAAATGCCCAAAATAAATACCTATGAGCTCCTAAAAATATTGGTTTGATTGTTATCTCTGTCCAATATTTCCAGAGGGCAACATGAGCATTTTCTTGGACCCTTTTGGAGAAATTTTTATTTGGGCCATTTTAGAGATGATTCTGAGGGTTTCTCAAATCCTCATTTCAAATTTAAATGAAATTTAAACATGATGCACACATGACTAGCTAGCCTTAAGCATACCAGAACTAGGGATGTGACACCGATCTCATCCAGGACTCCGAACTCCTTCGGTACATCAAAACTCATAAACTCATAATATAACTGTCATCGAAACCTTAAGCGTGCGGACCCTATGGGTTCGAGAACAATGTAGACATGACCGAAACATGTTTCCGGTCAATAACCAATAGTGGAACCTGGATGCTCATATTGGCTCCTACATATTCTACGAAGATCTTTATCGGTCAAACCGCATAACAACATACGTTGTTCCCTTTGTCATCGGTATGTTACTTACCCGAGATTCGATCGTCGGTATCCCAATACCTAGTTCAATCTCGTTACCAGCAAGTCTCTTTACTCGTTATGTAATGCATCATCCCCCAACTAACTCATTAGTCACATTGCTTGCAAGGCTTATAGGGATGTGCATTACCAAGAAGGCCCAGAGATACCTCTCTGACAATCGGAGTGACAAATTCTAATCTCGAAATACGCCAACTCAACATGTACCTTTGGATACACCTGTAGAGCTCCTTTATAATGACCCAGTTATGTTGTGACGTTTGGTAGCACACAAATTGTTCCTCCGGTAAACGGGAGTTGCATAATCTCATAGTCATAGGAACATGTATAAGTCATGAAGAAAGCAATAGCAACATACTAAACGATCAAGTGCTACCTAACGGAATGGGTCAAGTCAATCACATCATTCTCCTAATGATGTGATCCCGTTAATCAAATGACAACTCATGTCTGTGGTTAGGAAACACAACCATCTTTGATCAACAAGCTAGTCAAGTAGAGGCATACTAGTGACACTATGTTTGTCTATGTATTCACACATGTATTATGTTTCCGGTTAATACAATTCTAGCATGAATAATAAACATTTATCATGAAATAAGGAAATAAATAATAACTTTATTGTTGCCTCTAGGGCATATTTCCTTCAGCTCCCACTTGCACTAGAGTCAATAATCTAGTTCACATCACCATGTGATTTAACACCAACATTCACATCTGTATGTGATTAATACCCATAGTTCACATCGTCATGTGATGAACACCCAAAGGGTTTACTAGAGTCAATAATCTAGTTCACATCGCTATGTGATTAACACCCAAAGAGTACTAAGTTATGATCATGTTTTGCTTGTGAGAGAATTTTAGTCAACGAGTCTGTCACATTCAGAGCCGTATGTATTTTGCAAATATTCTATATCTACAATGCTCTGCACGGAGCTAATCTAGTTAATTGCTCACACTTTCAATATGTTTCCAGATTAAGACTTAGAGTCATCTGGATCAGTGCCAAAACTTGTATCGACGTAACCCTTTACGATGAACCTTTTTGTCACCTCCATGATCGAGAAACATATCCTTATTCCACTAAGGATAATTTTGACCAATGTCCAGTGATCTACTCCTAGATCACTATTGTACTCCTTGCCAATCCGAGGCGAGTATACAATAGGTCCGGTCCATAGCATGGCATACTTTTATAGAACCTATGACTGATGCATAGGGAATGACTTTCATTCTCTTTCTATTTTCTGCCGTGGTCAGAATTTGAGTCTTACTCAATTTCATACCTTTGCAACACAGACAAGAACTCTTTCTTTGACTGTTCCATTTTGAACTACTTCAAAATCTTGTCAAGGTATGTACTGATTGAAAATATTATCAAGCGTCTTGATCTATCTCAATAGGTCTTGATGCTCAATATGTAAGCAACTTTACTGAGGTCTTTCTTTTAAAGAACTCCTTTCAAACACTCCTTTATGCTTTGCAGAATAATTCTACATTATTTCCGATCAACAATATGTCATTCACATATACTTATCAGAAATGCTATAGTGCTCCCACTCACTTTCTTGTAAATACAGGCTTCACCGTAAGTCTGTACAAAACTATATGCTTTGATCAACTTATCAAAGCGTATATTCCAACTCTGAGATGCTTGCACCAGTCCATAGATGGATCGCTGGAGCTTGCACATTTTGTTAGCACCTTTAGGATTGACAAAGCCTTCTGGTTGCATCAAATACAACTCTTCTTTAAGAAAACCATTAAGGAATGCAATTTTGACATCCATTTGCCAGATTTCATAAAATGAGGCAATTGCTAACATGATTTGGACAGACTTAAGCATTGCTACAGTTGAGAAAATCTCATTGTAGTCAACACCTTGAACTTGTCAAAAACCTTTTTGCGACAAGTCGAGCTTTGTAGATAGTAACACCACTATCAACGTCCGTCTTCCTCTTGAAGATCCATTTATTTTCTATGGTTTGCCGATCATCGGGCAAGTCCACCAAAGTCCACACTTTGTTCTCATACATGGATCCTATCTCAGATTTCATGGCCTCCAGCTATTTTTCGGAATCTGGGCTCATCATCGCTTCCTCATAGTTCGTAGGTTTATCATGGTCTAGTAACATGACTTTCAGAATAGGATTACCGTACCACTCTGGTGCGGACCGTACTCTGGAAGACCTACGAGGTTCTGTAGTAACTTGATCTGAATTCATGATCATCATCATTAGCTTCCTCACTAATTGGTGTAGGATCACTGGAACTGATTTTAGTGATGAACTATTTTCCAATTCGGGAGAAGGTACAGTTACCTCATCAAGTTCTACTTTCCTCTCACTCACTTCTTTCGAGAGAAACTCCTTCTCTAGAAAGGATCCATTTTTAGCAACGAATATCTTGCCTTTAGATTTGTGATAGAAGGTGTACCCAATAGTTTCCTTTGGGTATTCTATGAAGACGCACTTCTCCGATTTGGGTTCGAGCTTATCAGGTTGAAAACCTTTTTCATATAAGCATCGCAACTCCAAACTTTAAGAAACGACAGCTTAGGTTTACTGCTAAACCATAGTTCATATGGTGTCGTCTCAACGGATTTAGATGGTGCCCTTTTAATGTGAATGCAGCTGTCTCTAATGCATAACCCCAAAACGATAATGGTAAATCAGTAAGAGACATCATAGATCGCACCATATCCAATAAAGTGCGGTTACGACGTTTGGACACACCATAACGTTGTGGTGTTCCAGGTGGCGTGAGCTATGAAACTGTTCCACATTGTTTTAATTGAAGACGAAACTCGTAACTCAAATATTCGTCTCCACGATCAGATCGTAGAAACTTTATTTTTCTTGTTACGATGAGTTTCCACTTCACTCTGAAATTCTTTGAACTTTTCAAATGTTTTAGACTTATGTTTCATCAAGTAGATATACCCATATATGCTCAAATCATCTCTGAAGGTCAGAAAATAACGATACATTCCGCGAGCCTTAACACTCATCGGATCGCATACATCGGTATGTATTATTTCCAGTAAGTCAGTAGCTTGTTCCATTGTTCTGGAGAACGGAGTTTTAGTCATCTTGCCCAAAAGGCATGGTTCGCAAGCATCAAAGGATTCATAACCAAGTGATTCCGAAAATCCATCTTTATGGAGTTTCTTCATGCGCTTTACACCGATATGACCTAAACGGCAGTGCCACAAAGAAGTTGCACTATCATTATTAACTTTGCATCTTTTGGCATCAATATTATGAATATGTGTATCACTACGATCGAGATCCAACAAACTATTTTCATTGGGTGTATGACCATTGAAGGTTTTATTCATGTAAACAGAACAACAATTATTCTCTGACTTTAAATGAATAACCGTATTGCAATAAACATGATCAAATCATATTCATGCTCAACGCAAACGCCAAATAACATTTATTTAGGTTTAATACTAATCCCGAAAGTATAGGGAGTGTGTGATGATGATCATATCAATCTTGGAACTACTTCCAACACTCATCATCACTTCCCCTCAACTAGTCTCTGTTTATTATGTAACTCCTGATTCGAGTTACTAATCTTAGCAACCGAACAAGTATCAAATACTCAGGGGCTACTATAAACACTAGTAAGGCACACATCAATAACCTGTATATCAAATATACCCTTGTTCACTTTGCCATCCTTCTTATCCACCAAATATTCAGGGTACTTCTTCCTTTGCAGTGTAATCACTCAGTTTCAGGCTTTGGTCCAGCTTTGGGCTTCTTCGCGGGAGTGACAACTTGCTTGTCATTCTACTTGAAGTTCCCTTTCTTTCCCTTTGCCCTTTTTCTTGAAACTAGTGGTCTTGTCAATCATCAACACTTGATGCTCTTTCTTGATTTCTACCTTCCTTGATTTCAACATCGCGAAGAGCTCGGGAATCATTTTCGTCATCCTTTGCATACTATAGTGCATCACGAAGTTCTACTAACTTGGTGATGGTGACTAGAGAACTCTGTCAATCACTATCTTATCTGGAAGATTAACTCCCACTTGATTCAAGCGATTGAAGTACCCAGACAATCTGAGCACATGCTCACTAGTTGAGCGATTCTCATCCATCTTTTAGCTATAGAACTTGTTGGAGACTTCATATCTCTCAACTCGGGTATTTGCTGGAAATATTAACTTCAACTCCTGGAACATCTCATATGGTCCATGACGTTCAAAACGACTTTGAAGTCCCGATTCTAAGCCGTTAAGCATGGTGCACTAAACTATCAAGTAGTCATCATATTGAGCTAGCCAAACATTCATAACGTCTGCATCTGCTCCTGCAATAGGTCTGTCACGTAGCGGTGCATTAAGGACATAATTCTTCTGTGCAGCAATGAGGATAAACCTCATATCACGGATCCAATCCGCATCATTGCTACTAACATCTTTCAACATAGTTTTCTCTAGGAACATATCAAAATAAACATATGAAAGCAACAACGCAAGCTATTAATCTACATCATAATTTGCAAAATACTACCAGGACTAAGTTCACGATAAATTTAAGTTCAATTAATCATATTACTTAAGAACTCCCACTTAGACAGACATCTCTCTAGTCATCTAAGTGATCACGTGATCCAAATCAACTAAACCATGTCCGATCATCACGTGAGATGGAGTAGTTTCAATGGTGAACATCACTATGTTTATCATATCTACTATATGATTCACGCTCGACCTTTCGGTCTCCGTGTTCCGAGGCCATATCTGTATATGCTAGGCTCGTCAAGTTTAACCTGAGTATTCCACGCGTGCAACTGTTTTGCACCCGTTGTATTTGAACGTAGAGCCTATCACACCTGATCATCACGTGGTGTCTCATCACGAAGAACTTTCGCAACGGTGCATACTTAGGGAGAACACTTCTTGATAATTAGTGAGAGATCATCTTAAAATGCTACCGTCAATCAAAGCAAGATAAGATGCATAAAGGATAAACATCACATGCAATCAATATAAGTGATATGATATGGCCATCATTATCATGTGCTAGTGATCTCCATCTCCGAAGCACCGTCATGATCACCATCGTCACCGGCGTGACACCTTGATCTCCATCGTAGCATCGTTGTCGTTTCGCCAATCTTATGCTTCTACGACTATTGCTACCGCTTAGAGATAAAGTAAGCAATTACAGGGCGTTTGTATTTCATACAATAAAGCGACAACCATATGGCTCCTTCCAGTTGCCGATAACTTCGGTTACAAAACATGATCATCTCATACAATAAAATATAGCATCACGTCTTGACCATATAACATCACAACATGCCCTGCAAAAACAAGTTAGACGTCCTCTACTTTGTTGTCGCAAATTTTACGTGGCTGCTATGGGCCGAGCAAGAATCGTTCTTACCTACGCATCAAAACCACAACGATAGTTCGTCAAGTTAGTGTTGTTTTAACCTTCGCAAGGACCGGGCGTAGCCACACTCGGTTCAACTAAAGTGCCAGAGACAGACACCCGCCGGTCACCTTTAAGCAACTAGTGCTCATGGTGGTGAAACTAGTCTCACGTAAGCGTACGCGTAATGTCGGTCCGGGCCGCTTCATCTCACAATATCGCTGAACCAAAGTATGACATGCTGGTAAGCAGTATGACTTGTATCGCCCACAACTCACTTGTGTTCTACTCGTGCATATGACATCTACGCATAAAACCAGGCTCGGATGCCACTGTTGGGTAACGTAGTAATTTCAAAAAAATTCCTACGCACACGCAAGTGCATAACAACGAGAGGGGACAGTGTTGTCCACGTACCCTCGTAGACCGTAAGTGGAAGCGTTATGACAACACGGTTGATGTAGTCGTACGTCTTCACGATACGACCGATCCAAGCACCGAACATACGGAACCTCCGAGTTCAGCACACGTTCAGCTCGATGACGATCCCCGGACTCCGATCCAGCAGGGTGTCGGGGATGAGTTCCGTCAGCACGACGGCGTGGTGACGATGATGATGTTCTACCGACGCAGGGCTTCGCCTAAGCACCGCAACGGTATGGCCAAGGTGGAATATGGTGGAGGGGGGCACCGCACACGGCTAAGGAACGATCACGATGATCAACTTGTGTGTCTATGGGGTGCCCCTGCCCCCGTATATAAAGGAGTGGAGGAGGGGGCGGGCCGGCCCTCTCTATGGCGCGCCCTAGGGGAGTCCTACTCCCACCGGGAGTAGGATTCCCCCTTTCCTAGTAGAACTAGGAGCCCTTCCATGTAGTAGGAGTAGGAGAGAAGGAAAGGGAAGAGAGAAGGGAAGGAAGGAGGGGGCGCAGCCCCTCCCCCTAGTCCAATTCGGACTAAGCCTTGGGGGGCGCGCGGCCTGCCCTAGGCAGCCCCTTTCTCTTTCCCGTATGGCCCAATAAGGCCGAATACTTCTCCCGGCGAATTCCCGTAACTCTCCGGTACTCCAAAAAATACCCGAATCACTCGAAACCTTTCCGAAGTCCGAATATAGTCGTCCAATATATCGATCTTTACGTCTCGACAATTTTGAGACTCCTCGTCATGTCCCCAATCTCATCCGGGACTCCGAACTCCTTCAGTACATCAAAACTCATAAACTCATAATATAACTGTCATCGAAACATTAAGTGTGCGGACCCTACGGGTTCGAGAACAATGTAGACATGACCGAAACATGTTTCCGGTCAATAACCAAT
The DNA here is from genome assembly GCA_021437245.1 of Aegilops speltoides. Classification (NCBI taxonomy): domain Eukaryota; kingdom Viridiplantae; phylum Streptophyta; class Magnoliopsida; order Poales; family Poaceae; genus Aegilops; species Aegilops speltoides. The sequence continues at coordinate 61,703 of JAHHZJ010003972.1, read as the reverse complement.
AGCGGAACCTGGATGCTCATATTGGCTCCTACATATTCTACGAAGATCTTTATTGGTCAAACCGCATAACAACATACGTTGTTCCCTTTGTCATCGGTATGTTACTTGCCCGAGATTCGATCGTCGGTATCTCAATACCTAGTTCAATCTCGTTACCGGCAAGTCTCTTTACTCGTTATGTAATGCAGCATCCCGCAACTAACTCATTAGTCTAGTAGTGGGAAGGGGCTGATGCCTTCCCACCCACCCAGGTTCAAGGCATGGTACTTGCAATCTAGGTTTGTTGCACCAATTAAACTGTAGGGGGTTCCCTTACAGTCTTTCTGTCAAAAAAACTAACTCATTAGTCACATTGCTTACAAGGCTTATAGTGATGTGCATTACCGAGAGGGCCCAGAGATACCTCTCCGACAATCGGAGTGACAAATCCTAATCTCGAAATACGCCAACTCAACATGTACCTTTGGATACACCTGTAGAGCTCCTTTATAATCACCCAGTTATGTTGTGATGTTTGGTGGCACACAAAGTGTTCCTCCGGTAAACGGGAGTTGCATAATCTCATACTCATAGGAACATGTATAAGTCATGAAGAAAGCAATAGCAACATACTAAACGATCAAGTGTTAAGCTAACGGAATGGGTCAAGTCAATCACATCATTCTCCTAATGATGTGATCCCGTTGATCAAATGACAACTCATGTCTATGGTTAGGAAACACAACCATTTTTGATCAAAAAGCTAGTCAAGGAGAAGCATACTAGTGACACTATGTTTGTCTATGTATTCACACATGTATTATGTTTTCGGTTAATACAATTCTAGCATGAATAATAAACATTTATCATAAAATAAGGAAATAAATAATAACTTTATTATTGCCTCTAGGGCATATTTCCTTCAAGAAGGGCACGTCGGCAGCGCATTAAATGTGTTTGTCCTACGGTGCCAGGATATAGACTTGACTACTGTACAAACTTTCCACCACCTGTGTGCCATTGTGGCAGCCCCTTTTGACTATAAAAGGAGGCCCGGGGCGTACTGGGGGAGGATACGAACTTTTTGGACCCGACACGCTTTGTAGCTAGTCCAAGAACAGCAGATAAACATAAACCAGCAGGAGTAGGGTATTACACATCACTTTGTCCCGAACCTGGATAACCCCCCTGCGTTGATCTTTTAATCCCGCTCTTTCCACAGCCCCGCGCCCGCCAATCGTAGCAAAAGGGATTCCCCGTGATCCCGTAGGTGTCGTTTCCCCCGACATCTTTGACGCGCCAGGTAGGGGGCGCAAGCTGTGAAAATCTGGTTTGAAGGTCAGCACATCGACTTCTTCATGGGGATGTCTCGAGAGGAGAAGGCGACGTGGCTCATCCGCCCTCTGGTGCCATCCGCAGCCGTAACAGCTATCCGTGTGGCTACGAAAATCTAAGTCGCACAAAACTTTGAGTAATTCCTTATATATATATATATATATATATATATATATATATATATATATATATATATATATAGGATACTCTCCTCGAAAGATATCACTCTTGGTATGGAAAACCTGCACGCGATGGGACCCTCTGCTGTTGGCAATGCCCTTGCTCTGTTTCGAGTCCGCTCAACAGTTCGAGTGGCCGCGTAGAGAGCAGCAGGGTGGCCTATCCGCTATAGGCAACACCCTTGTTCTGTTTCGAGTCCGCTCAACAGTTCAAGCGGCCGCGCTGAGAGAGGTAAGGTGGTTTGCCCGGCAGCAAGCACACTTAGCAGGCTGCTAAGGATCCGTCCTTCAAAGCGTTGCGGCTTGGGTTCACGCGCCGGCAAGCCTGTCCAACTAAGCATAGAGCATACATACCAAGAAATATCGAACATGGAAATAGCATGCATCATATTGAAGTACTGCATAGTTATAATACATCAAATAATCGCCGCGGTTCTAACTTAAGATAAAATTGTCTTGGTCTTGAACTCGCAGCGGCAACGAGAATAGGGGTGGCTTGTCCCGGCGCTGTCCCTCCACCCTCTCGACTCCATCCATGAAGTCGATGATGGGCTTGATATGCTCTTTGAGCGTCGCAAGGTCCGTCCCCTCCGGCAAGCTCTCCAGCGCGTCGGCAAAGTTGACGGTGGGGTTCTAAAATGCCACCTTGGTGAGCACCTTGGTCAGGGCGCCCCGGCAGAGCCTCTGGGACTCGTTGGCCAGATAAGCTGTCCGGTTGGGGCGGAGCTTCTCGAGGGCTCCAAGAACGCCCTCGAAGAACAGGGTTAGTTTGGCATTGGGACTCACGTTCGGCTCCGGGGAATACCTGATATTCGGCATCTCCATGGCAACCAGCTTCGTGGTGAACCTGCCGGTGGCGTCGGCGAGGCGGCTGACCCAACGGTTTATGCCCTCCGCGTACTCCTTGTGCTTGGTGGCATCATTCCTCCGCAGTGCCTCTCCTCCTCTAGGTCCTTGGTCAGGGACTCTTCCCGGGCCCCGACCTCCGAAAGCGTCCCCTCAAGGCCCTCCAGCTTCAGCTTCAGGTCGTTGATAGAGTCATTGGCCTTGGAGAGTAGCTCGGCCTTGCCGAGGACTGCGGCCTGAGCCTCCCTCAAAGCACCGTTAATCGTGTCCTTCGCCTTCGTCAGCTCCAGGACCTTTTTCTTCAACCTGTCCCGTTCCACCTCTAGCTCCTTCACCTTGCCGACGTGGACCAGGGCTTGAGCATTGAGTGCCTCCTTGTGCCTCTGCTCTAGCTCCTAGGTCTGCTGCGCAGCGAGCTTCTCGACCTCCTCATCCTTTCCGCGGAGTGTGGCGGCGAGCGCCTCCTCACGAGTGGCAAGGTCCTCCTCCTGGGAGTTTAGCTCGGCCTGGTGCTGGTGCCGAGCGGCCTCGTCCTTGGCGGCATGTTCCTTTGCCGCCTCCCGGGCCTTCTCGACATCAGCCTGCTTCAAAATAAGCTCTTGTTTGTGCTCGGCCAGCAGATCCTAGGCAACCTTCAGTTCTTCATGGGCTTTGCGAAACCAGGTCTGCGTCTCGGTGATGCGCTCCTCAAGATCCGCCTCCGCCTTGTCCGCCACTGCCATCCTGGATTTTTCCTTGTCCAGGTGGGCGCGCTGGAACGCTTGGAGCTTCTGGAAGTTGATTGTCATGCCCCGAAAAAGCTGCTCCTCTTGGGAACCGCCACCGCCGGTGCTCGGTTCGTCAACAACGTGAAGCCCGGCGGAGGCGAGCGCCTTGTAGCCAAACACCCCCCCCTCGGTTGGTACCCTGGTGCTCGCTGTTCCTGGGAGGTGGACGAACAGGTCGTCGCTCACCTTCAGGTAATTGCCCGAGCCAGAGGCGGCAGAGGAGGAAGGTTGGTCGTCAACCACCCCCTCCTTGGCAGCAGCCTTGCCGGCCTCCCCGGAAGGCCCCTTGCCGGCCTCCTCGGCAGCGGCCTTGCCGACCTCTCCGGCAGGCCCCTTGGCGGCCTCTTCAGCGGCGGTCTTGGCGGCCTCCTCGGCAGCGATCTTGTCGGCCTCGGCCTCGGCGTCCCTGGTGATCTCCTAGATGACGGTTTCAATGTCCTCCCGGTCCGCCGAGGAAGGGTCTAGATACCAAGAAGGGGAATAAGAGGAGAAGGTCAAGGTTCAAAAAGAAGAAGAAAGAACAGGGACGGGAAACAAAAGAATTACCCACACCGGGCTGGGAAGAACTGGCGCCCTCCCCGTCAGCATTCGTTGCTAGGGCAGAACCCCCGGCACCCAAGTTCGCCTCCTCCTCCTCCATATGCGTGGTCTCGGTGGTGGATGCCCTTGCCGGGGACGCCCCTCGGCGTGGCGTAGTCGAGGGGGGCTGTGTGTCGGGAGTGTCCCTCGGCGGCTCCTCCTGCTGCCGCTCTTCTCCTACAAACCCGGCAAGGTCAGCATCAAGGATTCACACCCCAATGCTCATCGGTGAAGGAGTGAGTGATGGACTCATGCTGGGGGATGAGGCGGGGGCTGCATCGGGGGCTGCTGTCCGGGCTGCTCTCCACCAGCACCGATGTACGCGAAGTACCCACCGGGGGCTTGTCACCCATTGAGGCATTGGCCCTCTTCATTTCCCTCTAGGCCAGCGTCCCCACGTCCCTGTGAAGACAACATCAAGCCAAATGAGGATAACGCAGGCGTAGGGACAGGGGGTGATGGGGGGCGAAATACTTACTCGTTCTCCACCTCCTCCTCCCCTGGCTTCCTTTTCCTCTTCGGGCTAAAAGATCCGAGGTCAAATTCAGCCTGCAGGGTGCTGTCCGAGGGAGAGGGAGAGGGGGATGGGGTCCGGCGCCGCTTGGACGAGGAGGAGACAGTTGCTGTCTTCTTCGCCACGACGAACTTCACCGTTTTCCGCGGCTTCATCGCCCTCGTTTGGCGCACGAGTTGCTCCTCAGCCCAGTTGCCGCTACGCAGTCCTGCCAGGACGAACCGGCTCGCCGGAGCTGGCTCGCAGCAGGACGCGTTTCTTCCCTACAGATGGAGGGTCGTCCGCTTCGGCTTCCTTTTCGGGCGACTCGCCGCCCGCGTCTTCAATAAGGAGGGTCCCAGCGCCGGTGCCGCTGGCATCCCCAGCAGACTCCGCCCACTGGGCGAGCTCCTTCTCCTTCTCGGCCGCATCGGCCTCACCCTCCATGGTGCCGGCGCTGCCGGCCTCCTTGGCAAGCACTGCTTCCGCCGCCCTGGCGGCGATGTAATCCAGCTCCTCATTGGTGGTGTCGCGGATGAGCTTCGACTCGTCGCGGATATAGCTCTCTGACGAGTTGTCGAAGAACTCCTGCACTTTGTCTGCTGGTGGCTCGGCCCAGGCCGGGTCGAGGCCGTGCGTGTTGAAGTCGGGCATCATAGCAATAATGGCAGACTGGCGAGAGTTGTTGCTCAGCGGGACCACTCCCGCCGGCAACCCAAACAGGGGCCCCTTGACAGCCTTGTCGGACTTCGCGGCCTTGCCGGTCCTCTCAGCCCAGCCACCATCGCCCACATTGAGCTGGAAGAGCCTCTCACAAAAGTGGGCATGCCCCATCACCGTTAAGTTATGCTTCAGGCCGGAGCCTCATGATGTCTGACACATTCCTGAAGTCCCAGGCCGGCCTCCCCTTGTTGTGCAGCGGGGCAATTCGGCGACGAATGAAATCCGCCCCAATCATCTCAAGGGTGAGCCCGGCCGTGGTGAGGCGATGGATCCTGGTGGTGGTGACTGAGAGCTTCTTGTCATTGGCGTCGAGGTCGCTCCAGTCCCTGCGGCGGGTCGGCGGGCTCTGACGAACTCGACAGAACTCCTGCGGTTCCTCCTCCTTAATCTAGAGCCACCGGCCCGCCACTCCTCCCACCTCTCCTTCTGGGCACCCTCCGGGTACGTGCCCTTCTCCTGGGTCCTCGAGATCCAGGCGATGCTCCCAGAAATGGCGTCCCCTGGCTGGATGCAAGGATAGAAGTACTGGCGGAAGAGCGCCGTGCTGGGGATCACTCCGGCAAAATCCTCGCAGAGATGGGCGAAGAGAGCCATGCACGCCACGACATTCGGCATGAAGCCGAGAATGTGGAAGCCGTAGGTCTGCATGAGGTCGTTGAAGAAATCAAAGAAAGGGGGGCAGAGCCCGCAAGAAAAGTAGTCGACGAAGAAGGGATACCGATTTGGGCCGACCTTGGCGAAATCGGCAGGGATGATATGTGTGGCAGGGTGCCCCGTCGTCGCCCTCCCCCATAGGGGCTTGAAGTAGTCCCTGGGGTGAACCGCATCGACCGTCGTGGGGAAATAGGCGTGCTGCATCTGCAGCACCGCCAGCTCACTCTCCGGCGCTTCCTTCTCCCCGGCATCCTTGGCCACTCCCTTGCCCTTGCTGGTTTTCGGTGCCATCACGGCTGGAAGATTCCGAAGAATCAAGAGCAATGGGGGTGCGGCGGCGGTGAGCAGAGGCGAGGGTTTTGAATCTTTCGCCTGAGGAAGAAGAGAGGAACAACGGTTCCGAGATTGGAAAAGGCGCAGAGGGTGAATGAGCTGCGCACCTGTGGTTTTCTCCTTTTTACGGGGAAGGCGCGGGCCGCCTCTTTACCACGATGTGATGCATGCATGCAGTAATCGCCCCACGGACGACCCCCACGTCACACATTCAACATGGGTCGTGGGGAAGTGCAACGAGCGAGGGAGTTACTGCGGTAAAAACTCCGCCGCGCGCGCGCCCACGCATCATTCTGGGACTGGCCCAATACCGCCCCGCGCTTATATATGGCCTAGGCCCGGGGGCTCCTGTCGGTGTACAAAATTAGGCGTCCCTCTTTGTACCCCTTTACTTGTGCACGGGCAGTCGTAGCCCCACTCCCGTAGCCATGCTTGGCAGAGCAAAGACGCAAGATGACCAGAGCAACGCCAGACCAGAAACACAAAGAGCAGAGGGGCGAGGTGAACTCCCCCGGCAAGGCCCTTGCCGGGGCGGCCTCCACAGCCTGGTAAGAACCTTGCCAGGGCAACTTGCCCAACACCAGCAGAGCTGCCACCCTTGAGCCTAAGAGTCCCGATGCCATCATCCACATTGGAACCAAGGCTCGGGGGCCTCCATGGTGGCATGCAAATCTTTGTGAAGACCAAGAACATACAATACTAGATAAGGACCAGAAGACGGAGACCCCCGGAAAAACCTTTGCTGGGGACGCCTACGAGACCCCGGCAAGACCCTTGCCGTGGACAACTGCGGGGCCGCGATCCGACCCGCTCCTGCCAAAAACTCCACCGCCGCTCCCACGCAGCTGCCAGCCCACCAACTAGGCAGGCACATGCGTGGCGACGTGCGGCTTCCAGGCCAACTCAGCAAGCACCCTGCCACCGCACCAACGCAGCAGCCAGCCAGCCGCCGTGGCACTACACACCTCGTCAGCCCGGGCGCGCGTCGATGCCAGGTGAGGCGTCAACAGCTGGGACGAGCTTCCTTGCCATCCCCGATAAAGCAAGAAGGGAACATCGGCAGCGCATTAAATGCATTTGTCCTATGGTGCCAGGAGATAGACTCGACCACTGTACAAACTTTCCACCTCCTGTGTGCCACTGTGGCATCCCCTTTTGACTATAAAAGGAGGCCTATGGCGTACTGGGGGAGGATTCGGAGTTTTTGGACCTGGCACGCTTTGTAGCTAGTCCAAGAACAGCAGATAAACATAAACCAGCAGGAGTAGGGTATTACGCATCACTTGCGGCCCGAACCTGGATAACCCCCCTGCGTTGATCTTTTAATCACACTCTTTTCACAGCCCCACGCCCGCCAACCGTAGCAAAAGGGATTCCCCATGATCCCGTAGGTGTCGTTTCCCCCGACATCTTTGGCGTGCCAGGTAGGGGGCCAAGCTGTGTAAATCCGATTTGAATGTCAGCACATCGACTTCTACATGGGGATGGCTCAAGAGGAGAAGGCGACGTGGCTCAGTCGCCCTCTGGTGCCATCCGCAGCCGCAAGACCTATCCGTGTGGCCACGAAAAGCTAAGTCGCACAAAACTTTGAGTAATTCCATTTTTTATATATAAGGTTATTCTCCTCGAAAGATCTCACTCTTGGTATGGAAAACCTGCATGCGATGGGACCCTCCACTGTTGGCAACACCCTTGTTCTGTTTCGAGTCCGCTCAATAGTTCAAGCGGCCGCGTCGAGGGCGGCAGGGTGGCCTATCCGCTATAGGGAACGCCCTTGTTCTATTTCAAGTCCGCTCAGCAGTTCAAGCGGCCGCGCTGAGAGCGGTAAGGTGGTTTGCCCGGCAGCAAGCACACCCAGCAGGCCGCTAAGGATCCGTCCTTCAAAGCGCTGCGGCTTGGGTTCACGCGCTGGCAAGCCCGTCCAACTAAGCGTAGGGCATACATACCAAGAAAGATCGAACAGGAAAATAGCATGCATCATATTGAAGTACTGCAGAGTTATATTACATCAAATAATCATTGCGGTTCTAATTTAAGATAAAATTGTCTTGGTCTTGAACTCGCACCGACAACGAGAAACGGGGTGCCTAGTCTCGGCGCTGGCCCTCCACCCTCTCAACTCCATCGACGCAGTCGATGATGGGCTTGATACACTCCTTGAGAGCCGCGAGGTCCGTCCCCTTCGGCAAGCTCTCCTGCGCGTCAGCGAAGTTTACGGTGGGGTTCCAAAACACCACCCTCGTGAGAACCTTGGTCAGGGCGCCCTGGTAGAGCCTTCGGGACTCGTTCGCCAGATAAGCTGCCCAGTTGGAGCGAAGATGCTCCAGGGCTCCAAGAACGCCATCGAAGAACAGGGTCAGTTTGGCATTGGGACTCATGTTCGGCTCCAGGGAATACCTGACATTCTGCATCCCCATGGCAGCCAGCTTCGTGGTGATCCTGCCGACGACGTCGGCGAGGCGGCTGACCCAACGGTTTATGCCCTCCGTGTACTCCTTGTGCTCGGCAGCATCATTCCTCCGCAGCTGACTCTCCTCCTCCAGGTCCTTTGTCAGGGACTCTTCCAGGGCCCTGACCTCCGAAAGCGTCCCCTCAAGGCCCTCAAGCTTCAGCTTCAGGTCGTTGATGGAGTTGTTGGCCTTGGAGAGTAGCTCGGCCTTGCCGAGGACTGCGGCCTGCGCCTCCATCAAAGCACCATTGATCGTGTCCTTCTCCTTCGTCAGCTCCAGGACCTTTTTCTTCAGCCCATCCCGTTCCACCTCCAGCTTCTTCACCTTGTCGACGTGGACCAGGGCTTGAGCATTGAGTGCCTCCTTGTGCCTCTGCTCTAGCTCCTGGGTCTGCTGCACGTCGAGCTTCTCGAGCTCCTCATCCTTGCCGCGGAGTGTGGCGGCGAGCGCCTCCTCATGAGCGGCAAGATCCTCTTCCTAGGAGTTCAGCTCGGCCTGGTGCTGGTGCCGAGTGGCCTCGTCCTTGGCGGCCTGTTCCTTCGCCGCCTCATGAGCCTTCTCGACATCAGACTACTTCAAACTAAGCTCTTGTTTGCGCTCGGCCAGCAGATCCTGGGCAACCTTCAGTTCTTCGTTGGCCTTGCGTAACCAGGCCTGCGTCTCGCGATGCGCTCCTCAAGATCCTCCTCCGCCTTGTCCGCCACTGCCATCCTGGATTTCGCCTTGTCCAGGCGGGTGCGATGGAGCGCCTAGAGCTTCTGTAAGTTGACGCTCATGGCCTGAAGAAGCTGCTCCTCTTGGGAACCGCCACTGCCGGCACTCGGTTTGTCAACAACTTCAAGCCCGGCGGAGGCGAGCGCCTCGTCGTCAAACACCTCCCTCTCGGTTGGCACCCTGGTGCTCGCCGTTCCTGGGAGGTGGACGAACAAGTCGTCGCTCACCTTCAAGTACTTCCCTGAGCCAGAGGCGGCAGAGGAGGAAGGTTGGTAGTCAACCACCCCCTCCTCGACAGCAGCCTTGCCGGCCTCCTCGGCAGTGGCCTTTCCGGCCTCTCCGGCAGGCCCCTTGGCGGCCTCTTCGGCGGCGGTCTTGGCAGCCTCCTCGGTGGCGATCTTGTCGGCCTTGGCCTCGGCGTCCCTGGCGACCTCCTCGATGACGGTGCCAATGTTCTCCCGGTCCGCCGAGGAAGGGTCTGGATACCAAGAAGGGGAATAAGACGGAGCCAAGGTCAAGGTTCAAAAAGAAGAAGAAAGAACAGGGACGGGAAACAAACGACTTACCCACACCGGGTTGGGAAGAAGTGGCACCCTTCCCATCAGCATTCGTTGCTGGGGCAGAACCCCCGGCACCCAAGTTCGCCTCCTCCTCCTCCATATGCATGGGCTCGGTGGTGGATGAAGGAAATATGCCCTGGAGGCAATAATAAAGTTGTTATTTATTTTTCCTTATAGCATGATAAATTTTTATTATCCATGCTAGAATTGTATTAACCGGAAACTTAGTACATGTGTGAATACATAGACAAACAAAGTGTCACTAGTATGCCTCTACTTGACTAGCTCGTTGAATCAAAGATGGTTAAGTTTCCTAGCGATGGACATGAGCTGTCATTTGATTAATGGGATCGCATCATTAGAGAATGATGTGATTGACTTGACCCATTCCGTTAGCTTAGCATTTGATCGTTTAGTATATTGCTATTGCTTTCTTCATGACGTATACATGTTCCTATGACTATGAGATTATATATGCAACTCCCGAATACCGGAGGAACACTTTGTGTGCTACCAAACGTCACAACATAACTGGATGATTATAAAGGTGCTCTACAGGTGTCTCCAATGGTACTTGTTGAGTTGACCTAGATTGAGATTAGGATTCGTCACTCCGATTGTCGGAGAGGTATCTATGGGCCCTCTCGGTATTGCACATCACTATGAAGCCTTGCAAGCAATGTGACTAATGAGTTAGTTGCGGCATGATGCATTACGGAACGAGTAAAGAGACTTGCCGGTAACGAGATTGAACTAGGTATTGAGATACCAACGATCGAATCTCGGGCAAGTAACATACCGATGACAAAGGGAACAACATATGTTGTTATGAGGTTTGACCGATAAAGATCTTCGTAGAATATGTAGGAGCCAATATGAGCATCCATGTTCCACTATTGGTTATTGACCGGAGACGTGTCTTGGTCATGTCTACATAGTTCTCGAACCCGTAGGGTCCACACGCTTATCATTCGGTGACGATCGGTATTTTGAGTTTATGTGTTTTGATGTACCGAAGGTAGTTCAGAGTCCCGGATATGATCACGGACATGACGAGGAGTCTCGAAATGGTCTAGACATAAAGATCGGTATATTGGAAGCCTATATTTGGACATCGAAATAGTTCCGGGTGAAATCGGGATTACCAGGAGGTTACAGGAACCCCCCGGTAAGTGTATGGGCCTTTTTGGGCCATTGTGGAGAGAGAGAGAGAGGAGACCAGGGCAGGCCGTGCGCCCCCTCTCCCTCTGGTCCGAATTGGACTAGGTGGGGGGCGGCGCCCCCTTTCCTTCCTCCCTCTCTCCCCCTTCCTTCTCTCCTAGTCCAATTAGGAAAGGGATGGGGCAATCCTACTCCCGGTGGGAGTAGGACTCCTCCAGGGCGCGCCATAGAGGGCCAGCCCTCCCCCTCCTCCACTCTGATACGTCTCCAACGTATCTATAATTTTTGATTGTTCCATGCTATTATATTACCCGTTTTGGATGTTTATGGGCTTTACTTTACACTTTTATATCATTTTTGGGACTAACCTACTAACAGGAGGCCCAGACCGTATTGCTGTTTTTTTTGCCTATTTCAGTGTTTCGAAGAAAAGGAATACCAAACGGAGTCCAAACGGAATGAAACCTTCGGGAGCGATCTTTTTGGAACAAACGTGATCCAGAGGACTTGGAGTGCAAGTCAAGAAGCAATCGAGGAGGCCACAAGGGTGGAGGGCGTGCCCCCCTACTGGGTGCGCCCCCTATCTCGTGGGCCCCTCGGGCGTCCACTGGCCTACTTCTTCCTCCTATATATACCCACGTATCCTGAGAACATCAGAGAGCGACCACGAAAAACTATTTCCACCATCGTAACCTTCTGTATCCGCAAGATCCCATCTTGGAGCCTTCGCCGGCGCTCCACCGGAGGGGGAATCAACCATGGAGGGCTTCTACATCAACACCATAGCCTCTCCGATGAGTTGTGAGTAGTTTACCACAGACCTTCGGGTCCATAGTTATTAGCTAGATGGCTTCTTCTGTGTCTTTGAATCTCATTACCATGTTCTCCTCGATCTTCTTGGAGATTTATTCGATGTAACTCTTTTTGCGGTGTGTTTGTCGAGATCCGATGAATTGTGGGTTTATGATCAAGTTTATCTATGAGAAATATTTGAATCTCCTCTGAATTCTTTTATGTGTGATTAAGTTATCTTTGCAAGTCTCTTCGAATTATCAGTTTGGTTTGGCCTACTAGATTGATCTTTCTTGCAATGGGAGAAAAGTGCTTAGCTTTGGGTTCAATCTTGCGGTGTCCTTTCCCAGTGACAGCAGGGTCAGCAAGGCATGTATTGTATTGTTGCCATCGAGGATGAAAAGATGGGGTTTATATCATATTGCATGAGTTTATCCCTCTACATCATGTCATCTTTCTTAATGCGTTACTCTGTTCTTTATGAACTTAATACTCTAGATGCATGCTGGATAGCGGTCGATGTGTGGAGTAATTGTAGTAGATGCAGGCAGGAGTCGGTCTACTTGTCACGGACGTGATCCCTATATACATGATCATGCCTAGATAATCTCATAATTATTCACTTTTCTATCAATTGCTCGACAGTAATTTGTTCACCTACCGTAATACTTATGCTATCTTGAGAGAAGCCACTAGTGAAACCTATGGCCCCCGGGTCTATCTTTTATCATATAAGCTTTCAATCTACTTTTATTTGCATCTTTACTTTTCCAATCTATATTATAAAATACCAAAAATATATTTATCTTATCATATTATCTCTATCAGATCTCACTTTCGCAAGTGGCCGTGAAGTGATTAACAACCCCTATATTGCGTTGGTTGCGAGTTCTTGTTTGTTTGTGTAGGTGTGTGGGACTTTTGAGGAGCCTCCTACTGGATTGATACCTTGGTTCTCAAAAACTGAGGGAAATACTTACGCTACTATTGCTGCATCACCCTTTCCTCTTCAAGGAAAACCAACACAAGATCAAGACGTAGCAAGAAGGATTTCTGGCGCCATTGCCGGGGAGGTCTTCTCTCAAGTCAAGACATACCAAGTACCCATCACAAACTCATCTCCCTCGGATTTACATTATTTGCCATTTGCCTCTCGTTTTCCTCTCCCCCACTTCACCCTTGCCATTTTATTCGCCTTCTCTTTCCCAATCTCCTCTCTCTTTCGCTCGTCTTTTTGTGTGCCTGTTTGCCCTTATGGCTTTGCCTAAGAACACCGACCTTCATCTTAGAAGGTTGGAAGAGATTGAATCAAACGTTAGAAGTTTTATGACTTTACAATTTGAGCATAATAATTTCTTCAGAAAAGATCTTAAAGAACAAAAAAGTTTTAAGGGTTTATGAACAAAGAGCTCGATGATATGTCTAAAGAATTTTATGGTTTGAACGCTCAAATTACTCGGCTTGAAAATTCTATAGCCCAAATTTCTGATAAGCAAGCTACCTTAGTCAATAAGATAGCTGCCAAACCAGAAAAGTTAGATGAAAATAATGATGAAGATCTTAAAGTTATTGATGTGTCCCCTATTAGATCTTTGTTTTGCAATATGAATCTTAATAATGATGGGACTGGAGATGAGTCAACTTTAGTTAAAAGGCGTCCCAATGATTCAGAGTTTTTAGATCTTGATGCTAAATTTGGTAAAAGTGGGATTGGAGAGGTCAAGACTTTAAATAGCATTGAACCCACTATCTTGGATTTCAAGTAATTTAATTATGATAATTGTTCTTTAGAAGATTGTATTTCCTTGTTGCAATCCGTTGTGAATTCTCCTCATGCTTATAGTCAAAATAAAGCTTTTACCAAACATATTGTTGATGCCTTGATGCAATCTTTTGATGAAAAACTTAATTTGGAAGTTTCTATACCTAGAAAACTTTATGATGAGTGGGAACCTACTATAAAGATTAAAATCAAAGATCATGAGTGTTATGCTTTATGTGATTTGGGTGCTAGTGTTTCCACGATTCCGAAAACTTTATGTGATATTCTAGGTTTCCATGATCTTGATGATTGCTCTTTAAATTTGCACCTTGCAGATTCCACCATTAGAAAGCCAATGGGAAGGATCAATGATGTTCTCATTGTTGCAAATAGAAATTTGGTGCCCGTAGATTTTATCATTCTTGATATAGATTGCAATCTTTCTTGCCCTATTATTCTTGGTAGACCTTTCCTTAGAACGATTGGTGCAATTATTGATATGAAGGAAGGGAATATTAGATTCCAATTTCCATTAAGGAAAGGCATGAAGCAATTTCCAAGAAAGAAAGTTAAATTACCTTATGAATCTATCATGCGAGCTACTTATGAACTAGCAGTGTGACCCGCGCATTTGCGCGGCTAGATTTAATGCATATTTTCTACCGAGATTTCTTTGTCTAGAAGACAATTAGTAAATTATCATTCAAAATGTGACCAATATACATCCTTTGTGGAAACATAGTTGTGCTTTGCAAAAAGTAACTATTTTTGGTGCAAGACTCATAGCATTGGGACATTCAGCTTATTGTGTAACTCATGTCTTGGACTTATCTCTTCTACCCTCCCTCTTCTTTTGGCATCTACATGTGCACTAATAAATTTTGGAGGAATAGTTTACTCAAGATTAAACTGAAGAATGAAAGCTCAAGCTTGAAGTTACTCAATGTATTGATCGAATCGCTTTGTCATCGGCTATATATAGTTGGTGTTTATCGCCAATAGAATATCTTGGCCTTACAATAATTCCATGGAAGTTCATCTTACTCTAATTGGCTTTCCAAAAGTTGAATATTATATATCGCTCCTTCCCATCTTGATTCGTCTCTCTCCATGCATTATTTTTCTTAATCATGTCTTGTGTTCTTTATGTTTGTTTATATTTTATGAGCAGAAACAAAATTTCTTATTATATACCTGACATTGTTTTCTTAAACGCCCTCTTAATTACTCCCATTATAGCTTATCTTTACGACAATGTGTGCATTATTTTCCCCATTATTTTTCAGGAATTGAACCTAACTTATTTGGGTTGAGTGGATGTATAACCTAATTTCATGGTCTTTTATAAAATATTTTCAGAATTTTTAGCTATTAAAGGTAGTTTTGTTGCTAAAGTGCATCAAAATAAAATTACTAATATTTATATTTTACTTTTTATTCGAATTTCATGTTAAAAATATAGTTTGTATTTTTTTTATCTACCCAGTGAGGGCTATGTCCTGTCAATCATGAAGCTCCGTGATTCTGGTCGATAGAAAACTCTTCGTGATTTTGTGCGTGTGGTGGTTTCCATACTATGTGCGCCTATACTGAATGTGGTGTTTTTATAGAAATCATTATACCTACTATCAATTTTGAAATAGATATGTATTACTTATCTATACATAAAAGTTGATTGTATCTACCTCTGTCAAAGCTCCCCTTTTTGACTATGTGCATGTTTTTTCTCTATTCCACTTGCCCACACATAGAGCTTAATTATCAGCAGGTGATCCTAGCTTATTTGGTTGGATAAGTGAATATAATGTTTTTCTGTACTGGGATGTGCAATCTAATTGCTTGGTTTTATATAACTATATTCTAAAAATAATCTATTGGTAGTTGAAAATCAAATTTCTAACTTTCTTCTTTCCCTCATATTTTTTTGAATATCCTGTGAAAATTATACTTTTCACTTTTTATTTTAACTAAAGAAAGTTTCGTCCCCTCAACGTGAAGCTATGAAGTTCATTAGAAAGGTCTCTATGATTCCATGCACGTGGTGGTGTCCATAACATCCGTGACCATGTTTCCAATAAAAACATCGTACCTACTATCATTTTGGAAAATAGATAGTATTATTTATTTATATATTCTGTCCAGTCATAGATTTACAATGGTAGATTTGAATCTCGTACAATTACGTCGCTGAATATAACTAAAGAAATGGATCAATTGAATATAATTATTGAAAGGGATTAAATAATCCCTTAGCTGGGAAATATAAGGGGTCCACGAATTGACCATGTACACGATTTTATTGTAAATGTTGCTTGGAATGTTGCCTTAAAAAGTACTGTATAGCACAAATCAACTGTGTAACGTATAATACCACAATATTTTTATCTATGTTCTATTCATTTACTTTTATACATATTATAGTTAAAAATTTAATGTTCCGTCTACACATAACTACTCCCTCTATTCCAAAATATAAGCATTTTTAGATATTCCAATTACATACAGAGCAAAATGAGTTAGCCTACACTCTAAATGTTTTTATATACATTTGTATGTAGTCCATATTGAAATCTCTAAAACGTCATTCAGAAACCAAGGTTGTATATATTTCCTGCAAAGGGCTATATGAAGTATCTCGCATTGTATATTTTAGTATATAATTATTTTCATAATGTTTGATGTTGAAGGAGCATATACCAAGCAAACTTGCCCGATCTTGGCTGCTGCGTGTCTCTTGCGGACACATTTGCAAACTCCCCTGTTTGACTCCATTGTTTGACGCGCTCCTGTGACATCGAGATGGCCGTGCCAGCCCCGTGATGTGTAGAGGCATAGCGAGGCTGAGATTGCCCTGGTGCAGGTCAACACGAACCATTAGCTGTGATTGGTTTTCCTTTGCTGGAGGGGTTGGTCGTATATATAGCATAATAACACATCTTCTGTTTTACTTTTATTTAACGAAAATACATCTTCTGTTTTTTCATGGATTTGCTTTGGGATATATCCACACTATTCGTGTATCCTGCTGCTTTTTGTAGCACTAATAAACTTCTTGGATAGATTTCCTATGCTCCTGAATCTGTACAAATTTGACTATTAATACCAACCACTTTTTATTACACATTTGCATAGGACCGTACTCTGTTTGCAATATGGAGTACTAGATTTTGCAGATTTGCTTTGGGACATCCACACTATGCTTGTGTCATGTTGTTCTCAGTTTTGCATTCTTCTTTCTATATATAGGTTGTCAGATTCGTGAGTTTTCTTGCTCGACCATATGCACCAAATTTTATGTTGTCCTCGTGTAAACCAAAAATAACTTATTTATATGACATATATAATCACTTACCCTTGTTTTTCATCGACAAATTTTTTCTAATCTGCAAAACTTCATCTCTTCGGGTCCAGTGAACGATGATGATAGCCCAGTTGCTATGTACTCAAATCTGGTATGTTCACGTATTTGTAGCTCGTACCATGAAGAATCAATCAGCGCACCTGTTCACATGCATGCACATGCATGTAGACGATGCGTACGTGAGTGTTTGAGTTCTGATCGGCCGAAGTTTCTGGTCGCGTTTGAGTCTGACTTGATACTGCCGCCACAACCGCGAGTCAGCGGCCACGCAGCAGCCAATGCGTTCCTGTCCCGCGACACGCGCCTATACTGTCGCCGTCGCCGTCGTCGTCGCTCACACACGTGTAGGCTAGCTTGTACGATCATAAACAGCAATCCAGCCAGTACCTAAACAGAGGTGTCTTCATATTCCTTCTCATGGCGGTTGTACGATCACATACGTCTTGTTGTCATACTGTTCTCCCTCTTGCACGGCAGCAGCCTCAGCGTCAATACACCGGCGAGATCGCAGCAGATCATTGAGCAGGATGTTTTGTCGCTTGCGTGGCAGTAGCTTCCACGTCGGTCCGCTGGCAAGATAGCGTGGAGCATGAGGATGTCATGAGTCTCGGCTTTTGCTTCAAGAAGCCGGAAACCCTAGGCTCACATGAACAATCGATATAGAGAAACGGTAATTATCTAACCTTGTCCAACTCATAATAAATATTGACTTGCCTAAGCACTTACGATAGAGCAAGTTGAAGTCCTTTATCTTTGAGTTATTCCTTCCAAAATAACTTTTCCTTTATTGTCAATCTTTCTTTCTTTTTTTTTTGCCATGTACCTTTTGGGTTAATCTGAATTGGTCCGATGACTTCTCCCATCCATCACGTTTGGACTTGGCTGGAACATATTCTTGTACGTGACATCTTGAGTTGTTTCTATATAAGAATATTTGTATGTAACATTATATCTTTAGATCTTGGCCGTTAATATCTAAAACAAACGGTCAAAATAATTTAATCTGTGTGGACGAACGTAATAGCTTGTTTGACTCTTGTTTTAATTATATAATAGATAGATAGATTGAGTGCCAAAGATGGCACTACTTAGATCTATCCTCGCTTTTATGCCTAGCTAGGGGCGTTAAACGGTAGCGCTATTTGGGAGGCAACCCAATTTTATTTGTGTTTTTTGTTTTTATTTCTGTTTAGTAATAAATTTTTGCATATACCTTCTGTTTAGATGTGTTTTTATGTTTTAGTTAGTGTTTGTGCCAAGTAGAACCTATAGGATAACCTATGGTGATAGTTAATTTGATTCTGCTGAAAAACAGAAACTTTGCACGCACGAAAATAATTTTAGTAATTCACAGAAATGTGCTTTTGCGTTGATTCTTTTTGCTGTAGATCAATAGGCAAATTGCCCAGGACTTCCTATTTTCGTAGGAGTTTTAAAGTTCCAGAAGTATTCGAGAGTTACAGATTGCTACAGACTGTTCTGTTTTTGACAGATTCTGTTTTTCGTGTGTTGTTTGCTTATTTTGATGCATCTATGGCTTGTATGTAAGGTTATGAACGATAGAGAACTTGTAATGCAGTAGGTTTAACACCAATATAAATAAAGAATCAGTTCATTACAGTACCTTATGTGGTGTTTTTTCTTTCTTTCACTAAAGGAGCTTATGAGATTTCCTGTTGAGTTTTGTGTTGTGAAGTTTTCAAGTTTTGGGTAAAGATTTGATGGACTATGGAATAAGGAGTGACAAGATCCTAAGCTTGAGGATGCCCAAGGCACCCCAAGATATCCAAGAATAGCCAAAAGCCTAAGCTTGGGGATGCCCCGGGAAGGCATCCCCTCTTTCATCTTCGTTTATCGGTAACTTTACTTGGAGCTATATTTTTATTTGCCACATGATATGTGTTTTGCTTGGAGCGTCTTGTATGATATTAGTATTTGCTTTTTAGTTTTCCACAATCATACTTTCTGTACACACCTTTTGGGAGAAGCCCACTTGATTATAATTTATTAGAACAACTCTATGCGCTTCACTTATATCTTTTGAGCTAGATAGTTTTTGCTCTAGTGCTTCACTTATATCTTTTAGAGCACAACGGTGGTTTAATTTTGAAGAAATTGTTGATATCTCATGCTTCACTTATATTATTTTGAGAGTCTTTTAGAACAGCATGGTATTTGCTATGGTTATAAATTTGGTCCTAGAATGATGAGCATCCAAGTGGGTTATAATAAAAACTATCATAGAAAGTGCATAAAACACTAGGATCAATTTGTTGCTTGATAATTGTTTTGAGATATAGAGGTCGTAATGTTAGAGTCATGCTAGTGGGTAATTATGAAATTGAGAAATACTTGTGTTGAAGTTGGCAAGTCCCGTAGCATGCACGTATGGTAAAAGTTGTGTGACAAATTTGTTGCATGAGGTGCTCTTTTGATTGTCTTCCTTATGAGTGGCAGTCGGGGACGAGCGATGGTCTTTTCCTACCAATCTATCCCTCTAGGGGCATGCGTAGTAGTACTTTGGTTCGAGGGCAAGTAGACTTTTGCAATAAGTATATGAGTTCTTTATGACTAATGTGAGTCCATGGATATACGCACACTCACCCTTCCACTTTGCTAGCCTCTACTGTGTCGTGCAACTTTCGCCGGTATCATGCACCCATTATTTACCTTCCTCAAAACAGCCACCATACCTACACATTATGGCATTTCCATAGCCATTCCGAGATATATTGCCATGCAACTTTCCACCATTCGGTTATTATGACACGCTCCATCATTGTCATATTGCTCTTTGCATGATCATGTAGTTGACATTGTATTTGTGGCAAGGCCACCCTCATAATTTTCATACATGTCACTCTTGATTCATTGCATATCCTGGTACACCGCCGGAGGCATTCATATAGAGTCATATTTTGTTCTAAGTGTTGAGTTGTAATTCTCGAGTTGTAAATTAATAAAAGTGTGATGATCTTCATTATTAGAGCATTGTCCCAAGTGAGGAAATGATGACGAAGACTATGATTCCCCCACAAGTCGGGATGAGACTTCGGACTTTAAATAAATAAAAAGAGAGAGGCCAAAGAGCCCACCAAAAAAAGAAAGGCCAAATATAAAAAAGAGCAAGGCCAAATAAAAAAAATGAGAGAAAAAGAGAGAAGGGACAATGGTACTATCTCTTTTTCCACACTTGTGCTTCGAAATAGCACCATGATCTTCATGATCGAGAGTCTCTTGTGTTGTCACTTTCATATACTAGTGGGAATTTTTCATTATAGAACTTGGCTTTTATATTCCAATGATGGGCTTCCTCAAAATGCCCTAGGTCTTCGTGAGCAAGCAAGTTGGATGCACACCCACTTAGTTTCTTTTCTTGAGCTTTCATATATTTATAGCTCTAGTGCATCCGTTGCATGGCAATCCCTAATCACTCACATCGATATCTATTGATGGGCATCTCCATAGCCCGTTGATACACCTAGTTGATGTGAGACTATCTTCTCCCCTTTTTGTCCTCACAACCACCACCATATACCACCATACTGCTATGTCCATGGCTTGCGTCATGTATTGCGTAAGAGTTGACAAAGCTGAAGCGCGTTAAAAAGTATGAACCAATTGCTCGGCTCGTCATCGGGGTTGTGCATGATGGGAGTATTTTGTGTAATGAAAATGAAGCATGGCCTAACTATATGATTTTGTAGGGATAAGCTTTCTTTCGCTATGCTCTTTTGATAGGACATGATTATTTGTTAGTATGCTTTGAAGTATTACTATTTTTATGTTTTATAAGCTTTTATCTTGAATCATTTGGATCTGAACAATCATGCCACAATAAAGAAAATTACATTAAGAATTATGCTAGGTAGCATTCCACATCAAAAATTTTGTTTTTATCATTTACCTACTCGAGGACGAGCAGGAATTAAGCTTGGGGATGCTTGATACGTCTCCAACGTATCTATAATTTATGATTGTTCCATGCTATTATATTATCCGTTTTGGATGTTTATGGGCTTTACTTTACACTTTTATATCATTTTTGGGACTAACCTACAAACCGGAGGCCCAACCCGTATTACTGTATTTTTGCCTATTTTAGTGTTTCGAAGCAAAGGAATACCAAATGGAGTCCAACGGAATGAAACCTTCGGGAGCGATCTTTTTGGAACAAACGTGATCCAGAGGACTTGGAGTGCAAGTCAAGAAGCAATCGAGGAGGCCACAAGGGTGGAGGGCGCGCCCCCCTACTGGGCGCGCCCCCCTATCTCGTGGGCCCCTCAGGCGTCCATCGACCTACTTCCTCCTATATATACCCACGTACCCCGAGAACATTAGAGAGCGACCACGAAAAACTATTTCCACCACCGTAACCTTCTGTATCTGCGAGATCCCATCTTGGAGCCTTCGTCGGCGCTCTGCCGTAGGAGGAATCAACCACAGAGGGCTTCTACATTGTAAGTGCATCTAGTGCCCCTTAGTGATTTTGGTGTATTGAAGACTTATAGGTTAAGGGCCTGATGCGTTTGTGAGTGTACACAGGTCTATAAGTCTATGAGGAGTTTGATATTTACAGAGAAAGTCGACCCCTAAAAATGAAGTTCTTCAACTGAAGACTTTGATATTCTGAAGACTTTCTGAAGACTTTGAAAATGAAGAAATTGGTGTGACCTTGAAGACTTGATATTCATTTGAGGAACATGAAGCGTGAAGACTTTTGTTTTCGTAGTTTCATTTTCTCTTTCTTGAGTCATAGGAAACACCATACTGTTAAAGGGGGTCGAGGAAATACTAAGGAAAAATTTCCATGTGATGCTCAACTCAAAATCCTACACCTACCAATCCTTCGAGTGAAGCCATTGAAATCTCATACAGCTTCAGTCAAGTTCTTCATGTGATGAGACGCAGTTCTTCCGGTCACTAATGACTTTGTTTCGATCGAGGAGTTAGGAATTCGCCAGTCGAATTGCCTACACATGAGGAACATGATAGCCCCGAGGAATTTGAGAGTCAAATTTCCGACCGTTCTTTGTCTTCTTGCCACCTGTCCCCAAATATCCTATCCACCTAACGGTCATATCATTGAAGGGCATTTATGTCTTATCATGTCGGGCTGCTCCCTAGGCTATAAATAGCCGCCCCCTACAACCACTAGTTGGTTGGCTGCTCTGAGAGAACTTTACACTTGTCATTTGAGAGCAACCCATCCTCCGAGGACTTTGAGCGAAAATCATCAAGTGAGGAAAATCCTAAAACCAAACCCTCACA
Organism: Aegilops speltoides; assembly: GCA_021437245.1. Classification (NCBI taxonomy): domain Eukaryota; kingdom Viridiplantae; phylum Streptophyta; class Magnoliopsida; order Poales; family Poaceae; genus Aegilops; species Aegilops speltoides. The sequence continues at coordinate 39,744 of JAHHZJ010003972.1, read as the reverse complement.
AACCCAAAGTGATTGAGCATCACTGAAGAAATTGATCCCGCGTGGATCCGACGCTTGTTACCTTTGAAGACTGTGCTTCTTCCAGACGGTTAGGCGTCAAGGTCTAGAGCATCCAAGAGGAATTGTGGATCGCCGAGTGACCAAGTCTGTGAAGGTTTGTAAGTCACCAAGACTTACCACGAGTGATTGGACGAGGCTGCGTGGTCTTAGTTCAAGGAGAATATGGTGAGGATGGGTGTCTTGATTCATGCTCGAGATCGGGTGTCCGGGACTGCGTGTCCTCGAGTTTAAATACTAAGCCGCTCCAACCAGACGTACAACTGAGACAGCAGTTGGAACTGGTTTACCAAATCATTGTCTTCACCAACTAAGTGGTTCTATCTCCTCAACCCTTTCATTTCCTCATTACTATGTTGAATGTTTGTTCATATCTGTGCTTGAAGACTTTGACTGAAGACTTTCTCAAATTCGTCAGTTCAATTTCTTCAGTCTGTTTGTCTTCATCTTGTTATCCTGTGTTTACGCTTTCTGTACTCTGTGCTAGTCTTCATTTCATCATGATGACCATGCTTGTATCCTGTTATGCTTACTTCTGAGTACTTATTCCGCTGCTAGTAGTTCTTCAGTAAGGAATGTCCTCACGGGCAAATTCCTCAGTGAAGAATTCATAAAAATCGCCTATTCGCCCCCCCTCTAGTCGATATAATGCACTTTCAATTGGTATCAGAGCAAGGTACTGCCTTGTTCTGTGTGATTTTGGTTTAACCGCCTGGAGTTTTAGTTATGTCGACCGCAGGTATGATTGTCGTGGTGCTAAGTCTGACAGTAGAAGTAGGGGTAGGTTAAGGAGAGGCGATGTCCTAGCTATGGAGCAGTTGTGGAGACAAAGGATGTACGAGTTCAGGCCCTTCTCGGAAGAAGTAACAACCCTACGTCTCGGAGCCCTGAGGCGGTCGAGTGGATTATGAGTATGAGTATTACAAGAGTCTGAACCCTTCTACATGTGGAGCGGGGTGGCTTATATAGAGTGCGCCAGGACCCCAGCCAGCTCACATAATGGAGGGATTAAAGTACATTAAGCCAGGGGGGTTACTGGTAACGCCCCTCATAAGGAGCTTTAACTATCATTAAGTCTATTCAATAATAAACCGTTGCCTCATGGAGTGCCTTCGACCTTCGGTGGTCGAGTGCTTCTTCATGGTCGAGTGGGTCTTCCATGGTCGAGTCCTTCCACCGTCGAGTGAATTCTTCTTTGGTCGACTGGAAGATGGTCTCTTCTGTGAGTACCCTTGGGTAGGACGTTTAGGTCAGGCCTATGACCCTACCCTAGGTACATGAATCCATCATTAGCCCCCGAATGGATTGAGGCTTGAGTGAAGGATGAGTTGACATTGTTTCCGACTGCCTTTGCATTCTGGCTACGTGTTGTCTTGGATCAAGATCTTCTTTGTTGATAACAAGAAACTTTCCTTCAGTCGACTTGATCCATTCTTGTTCTTTAGTCGAGTGACTTTCTCTGCTATACCGGAGTAACAAATCGTAGAAAATCTCGCACTTGACAGACTGATCCGTCGTCCGCGGATCTCACGGGATACGAAATTTGGGGCCGCGCGCAAGGCAACGGAACAGATCAAGGCGCTTGGATGGGACGTAATAGGCGCCTCGATTTTCGCGCCGCTTTCTCCGCCACGTGTCGCGCAAAGGCGGCCGCCGATATGATTGGATCGCTTGGGTCCACATGTCATCCACTCGGAAGAGATGCTATAAATGTAACTCCCGGAGGCTCATGTACAGTACCTTGTTCTTTCTCCTCCATTTTCTCCGTCTCCGCTCTCCACCTCCGCTGCTGCTCCCTTGTCATCTCTCCCCTTACGCATTCCGCCGGCGGCCATGGGCAAAGAGAGGACGACGATGCTGGAGCGTGCAAAGAAGGCGTCGGCGGCGGAGAAGGCGTCGGCGGCCGAGAAGGCGAAGGGGAGATCCACCGGTCGCGGTGGTTCTTCGTCGAGATCCAAGCTGCCGAAAGGCTGGGTCCAGGGGGACTGGATCCAGTCGACGATCAGGGAGAAGGATCTCCTTGATATGGCCAACGACGGATTGATTCCTCACAACGCCGCAAGACTTCGGCGAGTGGCAGCCTCAACCAGAAGAGGGTGAGTGCGTGCTTTTGGCCACTCATGTCGACCGAGGTTTTTCGTTGCCACCGAGTGTATTCTTCCGAGGTTTTCTGAATTTCTTTGGAGCCCAGCTTCACCATTTCACACCAAACTCCATTGCATACCTTGCTGCGTTTGTATCTATGTGCGAAAACTTCCTGGGATGTCGACCGCCTTTGGGCTTGTTCAAGTACATCTTCACATGTCGCCTCTCGGTGAAGAAAGCAAGTCCCGTGACGAGAAGACCTGTAGTCCAGATGTGTGGTGGTTTAGGAGTCCAGGTGAGGAACAAAAGTACTTTCCCAGCTATGCATTTTCTGAGTCGCTTAGGGGTTGGCGATCGACCTGGTTCTATTGCGGAATGAGGTGACGCCGGGCGATCGACCGTCTCCTGAATTCACCATGAGTCGAGTGAACAGGCCCTCCTCCCTGAAGGTTGTCCCTGAGGAAAGAGCTGAAGTGAAGATGCTAATGGACCGAGTGGTGCAGCTGGTTAGGGATGGAGTGACTGGCATGGATCTCCTGGAGGTTTTTCTTCGGAGGCGAATCCAGCCCCTTCGGTTCGAGTCATCAGATGTGGTTGTATTGCGGCACCAAGACTTAAACCCGGCCCACCCGGAGGCAATCGGCGATGCCGTAGTGGAAAGATGGATGACTTCGATCACGGAAACAAGGACAATCCTCGCGGATCCCGGAGGATTTCTCCGCTGATCGCGACAATGTTCCGCATAAGGTACACTTGTTATATTTTCATCGCATGTATGTCGAGTGTGCTTCTGTAATTTGGTCGACTGAACTCTGCTTTGATATCTCCAGGCCCTCACAGAGCTATACTCAATGCCCAACGGCGCCCAAGTTCCGACTGAGGAGGGGGAAGCCAGTGGAGGTGAGAGCCAGGAGGAGTGGAATTCAGATGACGCAGGAGACGACGACGACGATGATGATGATGACGAGGACGACGAGGACGACGAGGATGAGGAGGAGGAAGTTGCACCACCGCGCTTGGAAAGGCGGTCAAAGCTTGTGCACGACCCTTCGGCTGAACGCGGTAAGGGGTCGCGATCGCCTCATGATCGACCAAACGCCCTCGGACCGCTTCTCCGGTGCCGGCTGAGAAGGCGCCGAAGCAACCGAAGGTAGTTCCGCCGAGAACGACCAAGCCTTTGCCAAAAATGAAAGTGGTCATCCCCACCATCTCAGGGTAAACATATTGCTTAAATCTTCTTGCTCTATACAAATTTTGTCTCTGTTTGGTATTTGAACTGGTCGACTGATCTTTTGGATTTTCAGCGCTGCGACTTCCGAAACCTCAGTTAAGGTTGACGACCACGAGATGGAGGACGCCGTCACCTCAAATCCCGGTACTGTATCTTTAACTTCTTGTTCTTAGTCGACTGACTCAAGATTTCTGACTTTAACTTTTTTCTGAAGCTCCAACTAGTGACATCATCACCCTTCCTGACGACGATGAAGAAGATGAGGAGCCATTGAGGACTAGGAGGAGCCGAAGACGCTCATCAAGGGAAGCCCAAGGTGCGGCGGTGCGAGAACATTGTGACGAAGGAGAGGTCGGCACTTCGACATACTGTATCTTTTGCGAATCCGTTGACGAGTCGCGACCCACTTCGTCGAGTGGCCTGGACAACCTTCGATCTTCACCACGCACCACGCCCCGGAGGACCAGCCGACGCTGCTAGAGAGGCGATCCGTCAAGCAGGAATCATGATGGAGCAGTGAAGATCGCCGAAGCGAGCCAAGCAGCTTCTGACGCCATTTCGCCCTTCGAGCAATGTTCAGTTAGTCGACCACCACATTACTCATAGGATATGCTATCGAAACTTTTCTTTCCAAATTTATAGCAATAGCAGTCACCCACCGGGTGTGTCGATAAAACTCCGTGTTAGCGGGCACGCTGAGTGCACCCGCCGGTGTAGTCCCCATATAAGGTCGATCACCGGGCGATCGGTCTTAGGCTTTATTAAGTAGATGTTGATCATTGTCCGAGTAGAACGAATAAGTTTCCGAGTCCAGTGGGGGCACGCTGAGTGCACCCACTGGGTGTAGTCCCCGAGACTGTGGTCGACTGCTGGCAGTTGATTACAGTCTGAAGAAGTTGTGGTCGACTGGTCGACCTCTTTTTTTTTTTTTTTTTTTTGTTGGTCGACTGGTCGACTCTGTCTTAAGCTTACTAAGAATGAAACTGGTCGACTGGTCGACTCGCTTCTTTTTATCGGGTCGATCGGTCGACTATGTCTTGAATAAGACCGGTGGGGCACGCTGAGTGCACCCACCGGTGTAGTCCCCGAGACTACGGTTGAATGCTTGCATTCGACTGTAGTCTTAGAAACGCACAATTCTTCTTCATTCACTCGGAAGTGAATTATCTCTGATATTTTCGCAACTGACTCTTCGTAGAAATCTTGTGATCTTGCGGCGCGCTATACCGAACTGGAGCAGAAGCATATTCAGCTCGAGTTAGACTTGAAACTGGTGCAAGAAAATCTGACGAAGGCGAAGGAGGAGACCAAAGGTACGTTTGGTGAGATTTCGACAACTCTGTCTTCTTCCCACTTGCTTCAAGTTTGACTTTGCTGCGATTTACAGGCAAGGTGAGGGAAGCTCAACGAAAGAAGGAGCTTGAGTTGTCTGATAAGATTAAGCTTGCTGACGAAAAGCTGGCCTCAGTTGCCAAGCTTGAACAGGAGAACGCCGATCTGAAGGCCGCTCTAGCCACTGCTAACAAGGATGCTGAGCGAGTGAAGTCTGACAAGAAGAACCTGACCGATAAGATCCTCCAACTTGCTGGGAAGAAGAATGAGATGGAAAGCCTCTTGGGCGGCCTCGCCAAAAAATTGTTTCTTAAGCTCGAAGGTAACCTTTTCCACTCGACCAATCCTCCCAACTTTTATGTTTCCATTCGACTGTTTTCCTGACCCGGGTTTTTATCTCTGCAGAATTCTGCCGCAACTTCGAAGAAGAAACTAACCAGCTGGAGACGAACCTTGACCCTGTCAACTCTCCGGTGAACGCATTTAAACTGCCATGAACATCTTCCGATCGAGTCCTGCGTTGCGGCTGTTGTGGATTACCTCGCAAGATTGAAGGTTGCTACGTCCCGCATCGACTCGACGCCCGCCCAATGAGACGCTCCAAAATGACCTCGAGTCATTGATGGCTCGATCGAATGCCGCCCCGATCGAGTGCAAGAGTGGAAGAAATCTTGACTCGGTGCGGTGCGACGTAGCCACGTGTCTCGGCGTGTCCATTGCAAGGAAGCCCGAGAAGACAAGCTGGCGGCTCTCCGAGTGGCCAACACCAAAAAGCACGACTTCAGGACCTTCATGGAGACTTTTATTGCTGCTGCCACGCGGATCGCTGACGGGATAGATCTTGACGAGTTCGTTGCTCCATCCAGCCCTCCACAGGAGGGGTAAAAAACTTTACTTGACCTTAAATTTGCCTCGGTATGCCGAGTGAAGTTGTAACCGATAAAACTTTAACAGGCTTAGTGCCTGAGCACTCTCGGTTCTTTTAGGTATCGACCTAAATTTGGATTGGATGTTTGAATATGATTGCTCTTGGCTTGAATTGCTCTTTGCAGGTTAACAATGAAATGTCGATGCAATGACTTATTCCTTAGGCGAGCTACTGGTTGCAGCTAAGCCTCCGAGTGAGAGGTTTGCTCTCCACTCGGTAGGATTTCTCTTATCTTAGGCGGCGCTGGCTGCAGCTAAGCCCCGAGTGAGAGGTTTGCTCTCCACTCGGTAGGATTTCTTTATCTTAGGCGGCTGGGCTGCAGCTAAGCCCCGAGTGGGAGGTTTGCTCTCCACTCGGTGAGGATTTCTTTATCTTAGGCGGCTGGGCTGGTTGCAGCTAAGCCCCGAGTGAGAGGTTTGCTCTCCACTCGGTAGGATTTCTTTATCTTAGGCGGCTGGGCTGCAGCTAAGCCCCAGTGAGAGGTTTGCTCTCCACTCGGTAGGATTTCTTTATCTTAGGCGAGCACTGGTTGCAGCTAAGCCCCCGAGTGGGAGGTTTGCTCTCCACTCGGTGGGATTTCTTTTATCTTAGGCGAGCGCTGGGCTGCAGCTAAGCCCCCGAGTGAGAGGTTTGCTCTCCACTCGGTGGGATTTCTGTTGTATTTGTGTCGAAGCTCGGAGGAGAGGGTCACAGTCGACACTTTGTATTTGTGTCGAAGCTCGGAGGAGAGGGTCGCAGTCGACCTGCGCCTTGTTTTCCTTGCTAATATACTTTGTACTTAGGCGAGTCCTGGGACTGCAGCTAAGCCTCCGAGCGGGAGGTTTGCTCTCCACTCGGTAGGATTTTAATAACTTAGGCGAGCGCTGGGCTGCAGCTAAGCCCCCGAGTGGAAGTCTGGCTTACCACTCGGTAGGATTTTAATAACTTAGGCGAGCGCTGGGCTGCAGCTAAGCCCCCGAGTGAAAGTCTGGCTTACCACTCGGTAGGATTTTAATAACTTAGGCGAGCGCTGGGCTGCAGCTAAGCCCCCGAGTGGAAGTCTGGCTTACCACTCGGTGGGATTTTTAATAACTTAGGCGAAGCGCTGGCTGCAGCTAAGCCCCGAGTGGAAGTCGGCTTACCACTCGGTAGGATTTGTAAACTTAGGCGAACGGATTCGCGCCTAAGCCACCCATCGGGGAAGTGAAGATTTTACTCGACGCAAAAATAAAAAGTGACAAAAATTATGAAGGAATTATGACATCATTATTTCAAAGCTCGTGAGCTACAAGAGTACTTTATTACAATTCTTCCGAGTGAAAAACTTTAAGTGTAAAGCGGGCGGAGCAGATCCGATTCCAAGCTCGGGGCTCATCGATATCGTGTTCGACATTGTAGAGACGATATGCCCCATTGTGGAGAACCTTTGTGACAACGAAGGGACCTTCCTGAGGGAGCAAGTTTATGTTGTTTCGCTGATCGACCAAGGACCAGATCCCCTTCCCGAAGGCTCGACCTCTCACATTTACGGCGTCTGGTAGCGCGAAGTCTTGCCGGTAAATGGCCGAGCGGATCGAGCCATTTCCTTTTCCTCTTCCAGAGGTCGATTGATCCCGACGCTACCGCTCAGCTTCGCTTCATTATAAAGTTCAATTCGTGGAGCGTTATGAAGGAGATCACTTTCGGTAAAACTGCTTCGCCCCATAGACCAGAAAAAGGAGTTCTCCCAATGACGATTAGGTGTGGTCCGCAACCCCAAAGCACCGAAGGAAGTTCGTCGACCCAAGCACCAGCCGCATGCTTGAGATCTCGCATCAAACGGGCTTCGCACCCTTGAGGATCAATCCATTCGCTCGTTACGCTGTCCATTCGACTGTGGGTGAGCGATCAAGCGTAGTCGACTTCGTATGCCTTGAGAGTTGCGAAATCCTTGAATTCTTCCGAGTCGAAGTTTGACCCATTGTCCGTGATAATACCGTGGGACTCCATATCTGAACGCCAACTTTCGATGAAGGAAACAGCGAGACCGCATCAAGTTTTTGATTGGCTTAGCCTCAATCCACTTGGTGAACTTGTCGATCGCTACCAAGACGTCGTGAAGCCGCTCCGACCCGCTCGCAAGGGACCGATCATGTCCAACCCCATACTTGCAAAAGGCCGACGAGCGGAATGGTCTTCAAGGTCGACGCAGCTTATGTGACATATTGGAGTAGAACCGACATCCTTCGCACTTGTCTACTATTTCTTTCGCCATCTCATTTGCTCTTGGCCAAGAAAATCCTGCTCGGTATGCTTTGGCTACAATGGTCCGAGAGGACGATGGTGACCACAGTCCCCGAGTGGATATCATTGAGAATGACTCGACCTTCTTCCGGCGTTATGCATTTTGTCCGACTCCGTTGGGCTTTCCCTATATAACTGCCCATTGATAACAGTAAAGGCTTTGGATCGACGGACGATCTGTCGAGCCTCTTCCTCATCCTCTGGGAGTTCCTTTCTCAGAATGTACGCAATGTATGGAATTGTCCAATCGGGAGTGACTACTAAAACCTCCATGACCAAGTCGACCACTGCAGGGACCTCAACTTCAGTCGAATCTGTGGCACTCTTGGGTTGTGGAGCTTCTTCTGTGTAAGGATCTTCCTTGACTGACGGAATGTGTATATGTTCCAAAAACACGCCACTCGGAATGGCTTCCCTCTTGGACCCTATCTTTGCCAGATCATCTGCTGCCTGATTTTTCATCGGGGGATGTGATGGAGTTCCAACCCTCAAACTTCTTTTCCAGCTTCCTCCTTTGCATTGCAAGATCCGGTCATAGCCGGGCTTCTCACGTCCCACTCCTTCATCACCGATTGACTACTAAATCTGAATCGCCATAAACCATCAAAGCGACGGACGCCGAGTGAGATGGCCATGCGCAATCCATATAAGAGGGCCTCGTACTCGCCTCATTGTTGGAGGAATCAAAGTGAATCTGGAGCACATACTTAAGCTTATCTCCTCTGGGGAAACCAGAACAACCCCACAGACTGAACCATTCAGCATTTTGGAGCCGTCAAAGAACATGGTCCAATGCTCCGAGTGAACTTCATCGGTTGTTGTTGTTCAATCCACTCGGCAAGGAAATCCGCTATAGCTTGGGACTTAATGGCTTTCTTTGCCTCGAATTTGATATCAAGGGAAGAAGTTCAATCGCCCACTTTGCCACTCGACCGGTTGCGTCTCTTATGCAAGATCTCGATAAAGGAGCGTCGGCGACGATCGTGATGAATGATCGGAGAAATAGTGAGCAACCTTCTTCGTGGTCATGTATATGCCATACACAAGCTTCGATAATGAGGGTATCTCTGCTTGGATGGAGTCAAAACTTCGGATAAATAATACACGGGCGTTGAACTTTGAAGGCCTTTCCTTCTTCTTCCCGCCGACCGTAAGCCTGAATCCCGACAACTTGTCCAAAGGCTGCAATGTAAAGCAACAGAGGCTCTTTGCTGATTGGAGCAGCAAGCACCGGCTGGGTGGAGAGCGAGCTTTTAGCTCGGCAACGCTGCATCGACTTCCGGAGTCCACTCGAACTTGTCACCTTCTTCATCGATCGGTAAAGAGGTAATGCCTTTTCACCGAGTCGTGAGATGAATCGACTTAAAGCGGCCAAGCATCCAGTAAGCTTCTGGACATCGTGCACTCGCACAGGGCGTTTCATTCGGAGAATAGTGCCGATCTTCTCTGGGTTAGCGTCGATTCCTCGTTCGGAAACGAGAAAACCGAGTAGTTTTCCACCAGGAACTCCGAATGTGCACTTTGACGGATTGAGCTTGATATCGTACCGTCGGAGGTGTCACATCCCTAGTTCTGGTATGACCTAGACTAGCTAGTCATCTGTGCATCATGTTTAAATTCCATTTAAATTTGAAATGAGGTTTGTGGAACCCTCGTAATCATTTTTAGAAAATGACCCAAATAAAAATTGCTCCAAAAGGGTCCAAGAAAATGTTCATGTTGCCCTCTCCTCAAAATATTGGACAGAGATAAAAATCAAACCAATATTTTTAGGAGCTCATAAGTATTTATTTTGGGCATTTGGAATTAATGCAATAGTTATTTGCTTTGGATATATATTATTATATATATATAATGTTGTCCAAAAATTATGCCACTTGATGAGGAGCTCTAGAATAATATAACTAGCCCTGCAAAAAATTGGCATAAGTAAATGAAATGATTTAGTATTTCTATTAAATCAAACAAATGTCAGGAAATTAGAAAACAGAAAATATAAAAAGGGGAAACTTACAGGCGCCTAGCTCTGTGGTTGGCTGAAGATCAGGCGGCTTTGGCCAGCCACCTGCCAGCCAGCCCAGCCCCTCCTCCTCTGTCGTCTTCGTCCTCGGCAGGGGGCGGGCGCGCGTCGACAGCAGCCTCCGCCAGCCACCACGCCACCTCTCTCTTACGCCTCCTCCCCTCCTCGTCTCGACGCCCGGACGACGCCACGCCGCCCGTTCCCTCTCCCACTCTCTCTCTCCCTCCTCCCTGACTTCTTCCTCTCCAGCGCCCGGCCGCTGCCGCGCCACCACTCGCCGTCACCGCGGCCTTAGCCGCCCCTCGCCCCCGTCGTGCCTGTGAGGCTCCGCCACGACCCCTCGTCCTCTCCGTCAAGCCGCAAGACGCCGGACGCCCGTGGAGCCGTCGCCGCCGCCTTCTTCAACCAGCGGCCGTGAAGATCTCCGCGACCTTACGCCGCCCGTCGCGGCCCTCGAGCCCGCTTCGACGGCCGCTGCAACCGCTGTGAGCTGCTGCTCCTCCTCCTCTCTCCCTTCCCCGTTCTCGCCAGTAGCTCCGTTCCCCATCACGGCCGTAGCTCTTCGCCGCCGCCATGTCGCCACCGCAGCCACACCACCGGCACACGCAACCGAAAGCACGCCACCGCGGTCATCACGTCTCCAGAGGCGAACGCGACCAACCCGGCCCCTGCCGTGCACCGCAGCCAGATCCCCATTCGAGCCCGAGCTCCCGCCGCGAGCTCTGCTCCGGCGAGCTCCGGCACCCCCACGGTCTCCCGCGTGTCCCACTGGATGCGCGCGAGCCTGGGCTTTGCGTAGGTGGTCTCCGCCGCCCAAATGGTCGCCGGAGCGACGATCCCGCAGCCCGCCGCCGCGTCTGGCCTCGCCGGCGTCGAGTCGCCGGCGGGTTTGACCCCGTTTGACCAGGGTTTGACCACCCTGCGTCACTGACGCGTGGGGCCAGCCCCGTTAATTAAAACAAGTTTAGGATTAATTTAATTAAGATTAGCCACAGTCACTGACACCTGGGTCCCACCGGTCGGGTTTGACCTGGACCTGGCCGTTGACCCGCTGACGTCATGCTGACATCATGCTGACGCAATTATTTATTTTCTGGAATTATTTTAAAACAGGAAATTTCAGAAAATGATTTAAACTTCAGAAATTCATAGAAATTCAACCGTAGCTCAGATTGAAATAATTTATATATGAAAAATTATCAGAAAAATGCAATCTATCCATCTGTACTAGTTTCATGCATGAAAAACCAACTTATACCTACTGTATAAGTGAAACACTAAAAATGGCAATATAAAGAGCTTATTTGAGTTGCATTTGAATCCTTGATTCAAATGGACTTCATCTAGATAGAATACTAGTTGCATTAGCTCAAACAACATCACATATTCATGCCATGTTCATGCATCATATTGTTGCATATGATTGTTTATTGATTGCCGACACTGCTCCTTCTCGATAGGTCCCGCTCCGAGAGTGTTCCAGAGTACTGCCTCGAGGAGCAAGCCACTCTGTTGATCTATCGTGCAAGCAAACCCCTTGTTCATTCCGATATAATCCTACTCTCTCGCTCCTGCTCTCGCTTATTGCATTAGGACAACAACGATTCATCTGCTACCTTGTGCTGCGGTAGTTGAACCCATTCCTCTGCATGACCTGTCATTGCCACAGTAAATAGTTAAAACCCACTAGCATGTGTAGGAGTTGATTGAGCCCATGTTGTGTTCCTACCATGCTATGCCTGCTATTGCTTAGAGTTGTGTCAGGTCTGGTTCATTGGAATGAATTGGAGTGTTATGAGTTGTTCTGGTGCTGAGAGTTAAGTGTGTGAACACGATTTGGTAAAGGTAGCGGTGAGAGGCCATGTAGGAGTACATGGTGGGTTGTCTCACTGGAACCGTCCTTAAGCACCGAGTTCTGTGTATGTCGTCCAATGACTCGATACTACCACACATTGGGTTCCGGTAACTCGACCCCTCTCGGCTTATTAACCAACTTGATCTCTGTCCAGGAGTTGCAACTAGTTTCTGGTGTTTATAGGTAGTGTTAGTAGTCTACCAAGTGGCACCCGCCGTGGGCTTGGGACAGATTAGGCACAAGTGGCACGGTGTACCAAGCGAGATCCATCCGGCGAGGTGGGCTTGGGAACCCTGTTCACATCGTTTGGGGCCGTGGCGACACCCGGCCGGATCTCCTTGCGATGTAACCGAATAGGCGATAAACCTGGATTAGAGTCTTGTGTGGTTAGTCAGGTCGTGGCCGACTCCCTCGCCAGGCTTCCGCTTGAAGGTTGCCGAGATACACGTTGTGTACATGGTGGTAAGTGGCGAGAGCGTGTGTGAAGAAGTACACCCCTGCAGGGTTAACATGATCTATTCGAATAGCCGGGTCCGCGGATATGGACTTCTTGGATGCTTACATGGTACATAGATAACTTGAAGTGGATACAATAAAATGCTCAAGAGAAGTGTGAGTACTATGGATGGCCTTCTCGTAGGGAGACGGGGGGTGAATCCATAGTGGTGTATTGAGTGGTGATTAGTGGACTCGTGTGCGCCATATCACCTCAAAGAAGTTCTGGTAGTCGTAGAACAGGATAGCCACAGAGTCAACGCTGGCTTGCTGCAACCAAACCCCACATTACCCTCTTGATACAAATGCATGTATGATAGGATCTGATGTAAGTCTTGCTGAGTACCTTTGTACTCATGGTGCTTTATTTATGTTTTTGCAATGAGACTTGGTCTTACTAGTGTTCTCGTGGACTTCGACGAGTAGCTTGTACCTCAGCTACGATCTTGATCGGATGTTGTAGATAGTCAGGCTCTTCAGCCTTTTTCATTTGTAGATGTCTGTACCCAGACATGTAATGCTTCCGCTTGTTGCTTGTATGCTCTGTATGTTGGGTCTTGTGACCCCTGTTTGCAATAAATGCTATGATGGCTCTTTGGGCCTTATCTATATGAGTTGTTGAGTGATGCTGTGATGCCATGTTGTACAGCACATACTTGCATGTTATGCGTACGTGTAATGTGTATTGCTATGTGTGGGATCTGACTATCTAGTTGTTTATCTTTAGTAGCCTCTCTTACCGGGAAATGTCTCCTAGTGTTTCCACCGAGCCCTGGTAGCTTGCTACCGCTCCTAACACTTAGGCTGGCGGCATGTGTCCTTCTTCGTTCTGTGGTCTCATTCGGGAAATGTCACGCGATGGATACCGGAGTCCTGTTAGCCCGCTACAGCCCGGTTCACGGAGTCTGTTAGCCCAGTGCTACAGCCTGGATTCACTTTCGTGATGACCGACACGCTCGATCTTCGGGTCATGGATGCTGTCCTGTAAGTTTGTGCCACTTTGGGTTTACGACTAGCCATGTCAGCCGGGCTCCTTATCATATGGATGCTAGCGACACTATCATATACGTGCCAAAAGGCGCAAACGGTCCCGAGCAAAGGTAAGGCGACACCGTGGGGATACCGTGCGTGAGGCCGCAAAGTGATATGAAGTGTTACATGCTAGATCGATGTGGCATTGAGTCGGGTCCCGACAGCTTTGGTATCGAGCCCGATCGCTCAGAGGATTAGCAAGCCAAACCGGTCAAGTTGAGTCTAGAAAATCTTTAGCTATGTAAGGGAATTGATTGTGGGAAGGAACGTAAGGCTCTTTTACTCCTTATACCTCATGGCCTTCGATCCGAGTCATCATATCTCTCCTCGGGGTTAAGGAACTAGGTTTTCTCTTAGTCTATCGAGATCACGTGTTACTACTCCGTAGTCCCATAGGATGGGTTGATCGAGTCATACCCCGCCGAGTACTTCCTGTAGCTTTGCCTAGTATGATCTCGAACCTAAAGTGATGATGTTGAGTATGTTACTACCCCATTTTTGGCAGGATGTCTCATTCTGAGCATTTTACTGCCGTTATGCTGCCGGAATTGCCCTAGGAGTTCGAGAGATACTAATTTCCTTGTCCTACATTCTGTAGCCTGTAGCTGGTGCTGATTCCGTCCTTCGTTTCGTTTCTCAGGATGTCATCAGCTAAGCGAAGTTCTATTGCTCATAGCCAGAACCACGGAGATGGTAGGGATGAGGATCCTCCCACCAGCCATCGCTGACAGAGTTCATGTTAGAGATGGAGAGAAACAAGCGTGAGTCTAATCGCTTGTTGGCACGTGTCGAGGAGAACACCGCACATCGGTTCAAAGGGTCTGCAACCATTCATGATTTCATTCGCTTGCACCCACCTACCTTTCATCATTCCATCGAGCCGCCGATGCGGATGACCGGCTCCGTAGTATCATACACAAGCTCCGCTCGCGAACGTAGCTGAAGATGACAAGGTCACCTATGCCACATACCACCCGGAGGGTCCCGCTAGTCTTTGGTGGCGTAACTATGAGGCTATGCTTCCAGCTGGTCGATTCCTACCGAGAGATTTCACCGAGGCTTTTCGCGAGCATCACATCCTCAAGCTCTCATCGATCGCAAGAGAGAAGAGTTCGTAGTTTCACCCAGGTAAGATGGCTGTTGATGCTTACAGAGAGAGTTTGAGAACCTCGCCGCTATGCTTGAAGAGGTATCCACGGACGCCAAGAAGCGTGCTAGGTTCCTAAGGGTCTCAACCCCAAGTTGCGTCGTGATCTCCACCGCATCATTGTGATACATACCAAGCTCTTGTGAACAAAGCTATCAATGCAGAGACAGCTCAACTCACTTACGAGGAGTCTCGTAAGCACACCCGTGATTTGGGATCTTCCTCCGTTCTAGATCTCGAAGCGCGGATTTGGGTTCCAAACTCCGCTCTTCCTTCCAGATATGCACCGAGACCATCCTATGTGGTGCCTTCCTCACTCTCGATCATATCCTCCACCCAGGTCTATTGGTGGACCGCCAATACGGGTCCACGCTCTACCTCCAAGATTTGTTACAAGTGCGGAGAACCAGGTCACATTGCCCGTATCTCGCACTCGCACTGAGTTGCTCCACCCCAGCCCGATAAGCCTGTTGGCCATGGTAAGCCATCACACAAGATTATTAGTGCCAGTCAGCTCACCTGAACTTGGACTTGTGCATCACGCCTCACTAAAGATGCTCATGATGATCCGATGTCGTTCTTGGTACACTCCTTGTCAACTGTCACCCAAAGATCGGTTCTATTCGACATCGAGCGCCTCATTCCTTCATTTCAAGGCTATGCCCGCTTGCACGACATGTCATTTTGTGATATGCCCTCCCACTACTTATTCAAACTCCTGGATCCAAATGGCAAACTTCTAGTGTAAGCCATGGTAACGAAATCCTTGTAGACAGACTTGTATTCCTTGCATCACTTATAGCTCTCAAGTCTTCGGATATTAACATCATCTTGGGTATGGACTGGATGACAGCTCATCATGCCAAGATTGATTGTTACACCAGGTCCGTTCAGCTTACGCACCCATCCGGTAAGATAGTCACTGTCTCCACTAGAGTTGCAAAGCGTCAGCTCTATTCTCTTAATGCCACCCTCTTCCGCACCTTGAAGATATCCCGGTAGTCCGTGACTTTCCGGATGTCTTTCCAGAGGAACTGCCAGGTGTTCCACCTGACAGAGATGTAGAGTTCGTCATAGATCTTATCCCAGGAACCGCTCCAATCTCTAGGAGACCTTACAAAATGGCACCCTTAGAACTAGCCGAGCTTAAGAAACAACTTGATGAGTCCTTGCAAAAGGGTTTCATCCGTCCTAGTTCTTCTCCTTGGGCTTGCCCGTTCTCTTCGTTAAGAAGAAGGATGGTACGGACGGATGGTTGTAGATTATCGTCCGTTAATTTGGTCACGATAAAGAACAAGTATCCGCTCCCGGGATCAACGATCCGTATGATCAGCTCGCTGGATCCTCGCCTTCTCAAGATGGATTTGAGGTTAGGCTACCACCAAATCAAGATCGAAACGGGACATTCCTAAGACAGCCTTTGTCACTCGATATGGTCAAGACGAGTACACCGTCATGTCTTTTGGTCTAACCAACGCCCAGCTACATTCTCCGCTTGATGAACTCGATCTTCATGGAGTACCTAGATAAGTTCGTCGTGGTTTACCTCGATGATATTCTTATTTACTCAAGAACGAGGAGAGCATGCCAACATCTTAGACTTGTATTAGAAAAACTCAGGGAGCACCGCCTTTATGCCAAGTTCTCCAAGTGTGAATTTTGGTTGCCGAAGTGACCTATCTGGGCCACGTAATCTCTGTAAGGGCATTGCTGTCAATCCCGAGAGAGTTAAGGCCGTTCTTGATTGGACTCCACCAAACCGTTAAACAAGTTAGGAGTTTCCTTGGTCTAGCCAGCTATTGTCGCCGCTTTGTCGAAAACTTCTCCAAAGTAGCCAAACCCTCACGGAACTTCTCAAGAAAGATAAAAGTTTGAGTGGTCCCCACAGTGTGAGTACAGTTTTCGAGAACCTAAAAGACGCCTGACTTCTGCTCCCATACTTGTGTCACCGGATTTCACTAAAGACTTTGTTATCTATTGCGACGCCTCACGACAGGGACTAGGTTGCATTCTTATGCAGAATCGTCATGTGATTGCCTATGCATCTCGACAATTGCATCCACATGAGGAGAATTATCCTACACATGATCTAGAGCTTGCAGCCGTAGTCTATGCACTCAAGACCTGGCGACATTACCTCCTTGGTAAACGTTGCGAGATCTACACCGATCACCAGAGTCTCAAGTATATCTTCACCCAACCAGATTTGAACCTTAGGCAAAGACGTTGGTTGGAGTTGATTTCAGACTATGATCTAGGGATTACCTACACCCCAGGCAAAGCCAATGTCATGGCTGATGCTCTAAGCCGTAAATCCTATTGCAACAATCTCATGTTGCAGCAGGGCCAACCACTTCTCCATGAGGAATTCTGTAAGCTTAACCTTCACATTGCTCCTCACGGATTCCTTTCTACCTTGGTGGCGAAACCTACTCTTGTAGATCATATCATAGAAGCCCAGAAGCATGATACGGGATTACCCGGATCAAGAGAAACATTGCCAAGGGTGTTGCTGGTAGTTTCTCCATAGATGATCGAGGTGTTGTTTTCTTTGGGAATCGCCTGGTGGTCCCCAAGAAGCAAAGATCTTCGACAACCGATTCTTAAGGAGGCACATGAATCTCCTCTCACGATTCATCCCGGTAGTACTAAGATGTATCAGGACCTACGCCAGAGGTTCTGGTGGACTAGGATGAAGAGAGAAATTGCTCGCTTTATCGCTAATCGTGACGTTTGTCGTCGCGTTAAGGCGAGCATCAAAGACCTGCTGCACCCTTCAGCCTTTAGCTATTCCTGAATGGAAGTGGATAAAGTTGGTATGGACTTCATCACCGGCTTTCCCGGGACCAAGAGAGGGAATAACGCTATCTTCGTAGTCATTGATCGCCTTTCCAAAGTGGCTCACTTCCTACCTGCTCGAGAGAGTATCACTTTGCCACCAGCTCACGACTTATATATTTCTAATAGTATCACTTCACGGTGTTCCACTAGAGATCAATTCAGACCGTGGCAGTCTTTTCACTTCTCATTTCTGGGAGAGTTTCCAATCTGCCATGGGAACCCATCTTTCCTTCAGTACCGCTTTCCACCCTCAATCAAGTGGTCAGGTGGAACGGGTCAACCAAATTCTCGAAGACATGCTTAGAGCTTGCGTTATCTCATTCGGTATGGATTGGGAGAAATGTCTTCCTTTCGCCGAGTTTGCTTATAACAATAGCTATCAATCCAGTCTCAAGAAAGCTCCTTTTGAGATTCTCTATGGACGAAGATGTCGAACACCCTTGAACTGGTCAGAAACCGGTGAAAGACAATTTTTTGGACCGGACATGATCCAGGAGGCAGAAGAGCAAGTTCGCATCATTCGTGAGAATTTGAAAACAGCCCGCCTCGTCAAAGAGCCAAGATGATCGCCATCATAAGGATATGACTTATGAAGTTGGCGATAAAGCTTACCTTCGGGTTACTCCTTTGAAGGGTACCCATCGCTTTGTATCAAGGGCAAGTTGGCTCCTCGTTACATTGGTCCTTTTCGCATTCTCGCTAAACGAGGAGAGGTTGCCTACCAGTTGGAACTACCCCACATCTTTCTCGAGTTCATGATGTCTTCCACGCCTCTCAACTCAGCGCGTTGCTTCTCGGATCCTATCCGTGGAGGGACCACGAAACGCTTGATCTCCAAGATAACCTCACATACCGAGAGTACCCGGCTCGCATTCTTGATCAAGCAGAGCGTGTCACTCGACGTCATAACATCAAGTTTCTCAAGGTTCAATGGTCTCATCATTCCGAGAGAGAAGCTACTTGGGAGCGAGAAGATCGTCTTCGACTGGAGTACCCCGCTTTCTTTCCATCGACCCCTGAATCTCGGGACGAGATTTTTTCAAGTGTGGGCGAGTTGTCACATCCCTAGTTCTGGTATGACCTAGACTAGCTAGTCATCTGTGCATCATGTTTAAATTCCATTTAAATTTGAAATGAGGTTTGTGGAACCCTCGGAATCATTTTTAGAAAATGACCCAAATAAAAATTGCTCCAAAAGGGTCCAAGAAAATGTTCATGTTGCCCTCTGAAAATATTGGACAGAGATAAAAATCAAACCAATATTTTTAGGAGCTCATAAGTATTTATTTTGGGCATTTGGAATTAATGCAATAGTTATTTGCTTTGGATATATATTATTATATATATATAATGTTGTCCAAAAATTATGCCACTTGATGAGGAGCTCTAGAATAATATAACTAGCCCTGCAAAAAATTGGCATAAGTAAATGAAATGATTTAGTATTTCTATTAAATCAAACAAATGTCAGGAAATTAGAAAACAGAAAATATAAAAAGGGGAAACTTACCGGCGCCTAGCTCTGTCTTTGTGCCTGAAGATCAGGCGGCTCTGCCACCACCCAGCCAGCGCCCAGCCCGCCTCCTCCTCTGTCGTCTTCGTCCTCGACAGGGGCAGGCGCGTTCGACGCGCCAGCGCTCCGCCAGCGCCACGCCACCTCTCTGCTTGCTCGCCTGCCTCTCCCCTCCTCGTCTCGCGCCCGGGACGACGCCACGCGCCGCCCGTTCCCTCTCCCACTCTCTCGCTCTCCCTCCTCCCTGGACTTCTTCCTCTCCCGCGCCCGGCCAGCTGCCGCCGCCACCACTCGCCGTCACCGCGCCTTAGCCGCCCCTCGCCCCTCCGTCGTGCCCGAGGCTCCGCCACGACCCCTCGTCCTCTCCGTCAAGCAAGACGCCGGACGCCCGTGGAGCCGTCGCCGCCGCCTTCTTCAACCAGCGGCGTGAAGATCTCCGGCGACCTTTTACGCCGCCGTCGCTCCCCCCGAGCCCGCTTCGACGGCCAGCCAGAACCGCTGTGAGCTGCTGCTCCTCCTCCTCTCTCCTTCCCCGTTCGCCAGTAGCTCCGTTCCCCATCACGGCCGTAGCTCTTCGCCGCCGCCATGTCGCCACCGCAGCCACACCACCGGCACACGCAACCGAGCACGCCACCGCGGTCATCACGTCTCAGAGGCGAACGCGACCAACCCGGCCCTGCCGTGCACCGCAGCCGCATCCCCATTCGAGCCCGAGCTCCGGCGCCGCCCGCTCTTCTGTTCCGCGAGCTCCGAACACTCCCCACGGTCTCCGCGTGTCCCACTGGATGCGCGCGAGCCTGGGCTTTATGTAGGTGGTCTCCGCCGCCCAAATGGTCGCCGAGCGACGATCCATAGCCCGCCGCGCGTCTGCCTCGCCAAGGTCGAGTCGCCGGCGGGTTTGACCCGTTGACCGTGGTTTGACCACCCTGCGTCACTGACGCGTGGGGCCAGCCCCGTTAATTAAAACAAGTTTAGGATTAATTTAATTAAGATTAGCCACAGTCACTGACACCTGGGTCCCACCGGTCGGGTTTGACCTGGACCTGGCCGTTGACCCGCTGACGTCATGTTGACATCATGCCGACGCAATTATTTATTTTCGGAATTATTTTAAAACAGAAATTTCGAAAATGATTTAAACTTCAAATTCATAGAAATTCAACCGTAGCTCGATTGAAATAATTTATATATGAAAAATTATCAGAAAAATGCAATCTATCCATCTGTACTAGTTTCATGCATGAAAACCAACTTATACCTACTGTATAAGTGAAACACTAAAATGGCAATATAAAGAGCTTATTGGAGTTGCATTTGAATCCTTGATTCAAATGGACTTCATCTAGATAGAATACTAGTTGCATTAGCTCAAACAACATCACATATTCATGCCATGTTCATGCATCATATTGTTGCATATGATTGTTTATTGATTGCCGACACTGCTCCTTCTCGATAGGTCCTGCTCCGAGAGTGTTCCAGAGTACATGCGAGGAGAGGAGCAACTCTGCTGATCTATCGTGCAAGCAAACCCCTTGTTCATTCCGATATAATCCTACTCTCTCGCTCCTGCTCTCGCTTATTGCATTAGGACAACAACGATTCATCTGCTACCTTGTGTCATGTAGTTGAACCCATTCCTCTGCATGACCTGTCATTGCCACAGTAAATAGTTAAAACCCACTAGCATGTGTAGGAGTTGATTGAGCCCATGTTGTGTTCCTACCATGCTATGCCTGCTATTGCTTAGAGTTGTGTCAGGTCTGGTTCATTGGAATGAATTGGAGTGTTATGAGTTGTTCTGGTGCTGAGAGTTAAGTGTGTGAACACGATTTGGTAAAGGTAGCGGTGAGAGGCCATGTAGGAGTACATGGTGGGTTGTCTCACTGGAACCGTCCTTAAGCACCGAGTTCTGTGTATGTCGTCCAATGACTCGATACTACCACACATTGGGTTCCGGTAACTCGACCCTCTCGCTTATTAACCAACTTGATCTCTGTCCGGGAGTTGCAACTAGTTTCGTGTTTATAGGTAGTGTTAGTAGTCTACCAAGTGGCACCCGCCGGTGGGCTTGGGACAGATTAGGCACAAGTGGCACGGTGTACCAAGCGAGATCCATCCGGCGAGGTGGGCTTGGGAACCCTGTTCACATCGTTTGGGGCCGTGAGCGACACCCGGCCGGATCTCCTTGCGATGTAACCCTAATAGGCGATAAACCCGGATTAGAGTCTTGTGTGGTTAGTCGGTCGTGGCCGACTCCTCGCCAAAGCTTCCGCTTGAAGGTTGCCGAGATACACGCTGTACATGGTGGTAAGTGGCGAGGCGTGTGTGAAGAAGTACACCCCTGCAGGGTTAACATGATCTATTCGAATAGCCGGGTCCGCGGATATGGACTTCTTGGATGCTTACATGGTACATAGATAACTTGAAGTGGATACAATAAAATGCTCAAGAGAAGTGTGAGTACTATGGATGGCCTTCTCGTAGGGAGACGGGGGGGTGAATCCATAGTGGTGTATTGAGTGGTGATTAGTGGACTCGTGTGCGCCATATCACCTCAAAGAAGTTCTCGTAGTCGAGAACAGATAGCCACAGAGTCAACGCTGGCTTGTCGCAACCAAACCCCACATTACCCTCTTGATACAAATGCATGTATGATAGGATCGATGTAAGTCTTGCTGAGTACCTTTGTACTCATGGTGCTTTATTTATGTTTTTGCAATGAGACTTCGGTCTTACTAGTGTTCTCGTGGACTTCGACGAGTAGCTTGTACCTCAGCTACGATCTTGATCGGATGTTGTAGATAGTCAGGCTCTTCAGCCTTTTTCATTTGTAGATGTCTGTACCCAGACATGTAATGCTTCCGCTTGTTGCTTGTATGTTTCAGATGTTGGGTCTTGTGACCCCTGTTTGCAATAAATGCTATGATGGCTCTTTGGGCCTTATCTATATGAGTTGTTGAGTGATGCTGTGATGCCATGTTGTACAGCACATACTTGCATGTTATGCGTACGTGTAATGTGTATTGCTATGTGTGGATCCGACTATCTAGTTGTTTATCTTTAGTAGCCTCTCTTACGGAAATGTCTCCTAGTGTTTCCACCGAGCCCCGGTAGCTTGCTACTTGCTCCGAACACTTAGGCTGGCCGGCATGTGTCCTTCTTCGCTCTCGTATACGTCCTTCGGGAAATGTCACGCGATGGATACCGGAGTCTGTTAGCCCGCTTCAGCCCGGTTCACCGAGTCTGTTAGCCCAAAGCTACAGCCCATTCACTCGATGACCGACACGCTCGATCTTTGGGTCATGGATGCTGTCCTCGTAAGTTTGTGCCACTTTGGGTTTACGACTAGCCATGTCAGCCCGGGCTCCTTATCATATGGATGCTAGCGACACTATCATATACGTGTGCCAAAAGGCGCAAACGGTCCCGGGCAAAGGGTAAGGCGACACCCGTGGGGATACCGTGCGTGAGGCCGCAAAGTGATATGAAGTGTTACATGCTAGATCGATGTGGCATTGAGTCGGGGTCCTGACAGGAGGTTGGCAAATGTTTCGGCGAGGTCAGCGAGCAGGTCGGAACCTTTTCGCGACTTAACGACGATATCATCCATATACGCTTCCACATTCCGACCGATCCGAGGAGAAGACACTTCGAATCATTCGCATAAATGTGGCTCCGCATTCTTGAGGCGAATGGCATGGTGATATAGCGAAGCACCCGAATGGAGTGATGAAAGCTGTTTTATTTCGCCGGGTCCATATGCACGGATCTGATGATACCCGAATATGCATCAAGAAAAGACATCTCTCACACCCCGCGGTCGAGTCGACAATTTGGTCGATCTGGGGAGAGAAATGATCCTTCGGCAGGCCCGATTAATGTGCTTAAAATCAATGCACATGCGGAGGAGTTATCCTTCTTGGGAACCATGACAACATTGGCGAGCCACTCGGAGTGGTAAATCTCTGGATAAATCCTGCTGTCAACAGTCGAGCCACTTCTTCTCCAATAGCTTTTCTCTTCTGGACGGCGGACCGCCGAAGATGCTCTTTCACCGGTTTCGCTGATTTGTCGACTCGAAGGCGATGCTCAGCCAGCTCCACAGAACACCCGCATGTCACCGGCTTCCATGCAAAATGTCCCGCTCACGGAGGAACCGGATGAGCGCTTCTTCCTATTTCGCCGAGTGTTGTGGATATGTGAGTCGGAGCTGCTTCGGGGTCGGTCGGGTGAATATGGACGGCTTTGTCTCCCGAGACGACTTGAATGCAGACTCTGTGGCTGGCCTCTTAGATTTTAGCAAATCACTCGGATCTGCGTTTTGCATATACTCTTCGAATTCGACCGCTGTCACCGAGAGTCGGCAATCTTGAGCCCTTCGAAAGCACTCCTCGCCTTTTCCGTCGCCAAAGGATGTGATCACTCCCTTGGGCCCCGCATTTTCAGTTTGAGGTACACGTAGCATGGTCGAGCCATGAATCGTGCGTGGCGAGCCTCCCAAAATGGCGTGGTATGCACTCGAAAATCCACGACCTCAAAGGTCAACTTTTCTTTGCGGAAGTGCTTGAATCGCCAAAACTACGCCCGTGGCTATTTGGCCGAGTGAGTTGGCCTTCTTCCCGGTATGACTCGTGGAAACTCATATTGTCGGGCGCCAATCGACATCGGAATGCCCATCCCTTTCAACGTATCCGCGTATAACAAATTCAGCCCATCGCCACCATCCATCAGCACTTTGGTCGTCGAGTGCCTTCGACAACCGGATCGACCACTAACGCTTGCCGCCCGGTGGCAATGTGAGTTGGGTGATCGATCGTCGAATGTGATGGGTGTCTGGGACCATTTCACATAACTTGGTTTAACTGGGCAACCATATTCACCTCTCGATTGATGACTTTCGACCGACTTTTACTCTCCACATCCGCCAAGATCATCGAGTGGAGTTGACATGCGGTATTCTTCCTCACCGTCCTCTTTATCTCCGCCTTGTCTAGCTCTTTCTCCTTGTCCTTAGATTGTTTGCCCTGGCTGCGCTGGATCAGAGTCGACATCATGCGCGTGGTGTGCTTCGGTAAATAATGTTGCCCTCTTCATCTTTCTTTGTGTGAATATGACATGGCATATCCATCACGTCATTCCCTTCCTTATCTTTTACTTTCTTCGATTCCGTGATCCTTTGGGTTTCCCCTTGAATTTCCCTGAGTGACGGCGGGGCCTCTCCGGAGCTGCTGGCTCGCTTTGCGCTTCGCTTCGATTAGAATTACCCTTCTCCGATCGACTCGGCTTGTACTTGCCGCTTGAGTCGGTCTTCTTCCTCGCCACATGACGTTGCTAGCAATCTCCATCATTCGACTCGGGTCATGTCCCCGTTCGACCGAACTTCGACTCAATTCTCTGTTTTGACCCCGTCCTTGAAGGCGCAAACCGCCTCGATGGTCGACACATTTTCCACAATATTGTGCAGGTAATCCACCTCTGAATGTACTCTCGGAGAGTTTCATTGGTCTTCGCACACAAACTTGCAGCTCTGTCAAACCAGCCGGTCGCTTGTAAGTCCCTTCAAAAGTCCCGACGAACACTGGGACAAATCCTCCCAAGTATATATATCTTCTTTGTGAGGTAATTGGCTCAGCCATGCTCTGCCGAACCTTCCAACATGAGGGGCAAATGTTTCATGGCCACCTCGTCATTTCCACCACCAATCTGGACAGCCACTCGGTAATCTTCGAGCCAAGTTTCAGGCTTAGATTCTCCAGTGAACTTGCAGACTCCTGCCGCCAATCTGAAATTGGGGGGAATCACTGCGGCTCTGATAGCCCTGCTAAAACATTCCGGGCCGGAGACATGCACTCGACTGCTGGTGGGTGCATCCCTCTCGGGTCCTCCTCGATGGGCTCTGTTCCGGTCGACCAGGCCTTGCACGATAATGGAGCGCGCATCAAAGCCTGGTTCCCTGGGGTCGACTGGAACCCTTCGCCCTGTACTGAACTGTCTTCTGTCATCTTGTCGCCGGGGAGCGTATGACCCTTCCCTCGGAGGGGAAAGGGGCACCCGACGCCTATCATCTCGGTCGAGTCGGTCTCCGAGCTGCTCGCCTGTTGTCGCGCCCTTCCCGCCGCGGAGGCGATCTGGGATCGTGAGCCGATCGATGTTGTTCGCAGCGACGGATCGATCGTGAATCCTGTTGCGCGATCGTGACACGGCTGAGTTCTGGTCACCTTTGCCCGGAGTAAATCTCGATCTGCTGCAAGCCTCTTCCACTTCCGACCGGGGCGGCTGAGTGGACTCTGCAATGCGAGTTCAGTTGCTAAATTCTGAATTAGGCGTCTGGTATACCCGAGTCGGCGGGAAGAGCCGACGTCGACCGGATTCGGGAGTCGTTGCGCAAGACGCTTCGTCGAGTGCTCGCCAAGATTCTCCAGCGAGTGCGTTCAGCCACATTGGCCAAACGTGCTTCCTCCAAGGCACGAGCCTCGTGGGTCTCTCAATGATAGGAGTATGTAGCGCATCCACGCTCTGCGACGAAGCTCCTCTCTCGCAGAGAGTCAAGTGTCTCGGTTGATACTCCTCATGTTCTTGCACGGATCTCCTCTTGCGGCTCCACCACCGTGGGCAAAGCCGGGATCTGCGAGGGCCGTCGACCATGAGGATCTCCGCCGCTGGATCACTGCTATCACATTCGGATGCGCTTCTCTGAGCCACCGACAGATCGAACAGGTCGTAGAGGATTCGCCGGGCTCGATCGCCGCGACTGGCGGTGGCCGATGGGCGAAACCACGCGTGCTTCACCCACCGCTGGAGTCTCGACCGACCAGAGCGCTTCTTGTACCAAGGGAAGCGGGTGGGCGATCGACAAGGAAGTCGACCGACACTGAGTCGACGGTTGCCGCAGCAAGATGCCGCGGACACATGCACGAAAAGTCGTCGCCCATGGACGGGAGCGCCTCGATGTCAAGAGGGGCCTCCACGGAGCCATCTTGAGTCGTCGGCGACAAAAGTGAGAGCACCGAGACGGATCTCGCACCCCGCACCCAAAACTCCGAAGTCATCGTGATGAAGGTACTCGGAGTACAAGAACTCCTCCACAAATCGCTAAAACACCGCCCCAAGGTGGGCGCCAACCGTCGTGGTGCTAAGTCCGACAAGAGAAGTAGGGGTAGGTTAAGGAGAGGCGATGTCCTAGCTATGGAGCAGCCAGGAGACAAAGGATGTACGAAGTTCAGCCCTTCTCGGAAGAAGTAACAACCCTCGCCTCGGAGCCCCGAGGCGGTCGAGTGGATTATGAGTATGAGTATTACAAGAGTCGAACCCTTCTACATGTGGAGCGGGTGGCTTATATAGAGTGCGCCAGGACCCCAGCCAGCTCACATAATGGAGGGATTAAAGTACATTAAGCCAGGGGGGTTACTGGTAACGCCCCTCATAAGGAGCTTTAACTATCATTAAGTCTATTCAATAATAAACCGTTGCACTGCGGAGTGCCTTCTGACCTTCTGGTGGTCGAGTGCTTCTTCATGGTCGAGTGGGTCTTCCATGGTCGAGTCCTTCCAGTCTGGTCGAGTGAATTCTTCTTTGGTCGACTGGAAGATGGTCTCTTCTGTGAGTACCCTTGGGTAGGACGTTTAGGTCAGGCCTATGACCCTACCCTAGGTACATGAATCCATCAATGATCAAGGTCTCGGCTGGGTGTCCTACCTTTGATGGGACAGATTACCCCTACTGGAAGAACAAGATGCGAATGCATCTTGAGGCAATTGATAACGATCTCTGGTATGTTGTGGAAAATGGTGTTCCCTCTGTCTCACCCTCACTGAACGCTACCGATGTGAAGAGATTCAAGCAACTCGACTCTCAAGCAAAGAATATCATATGTGGCCATCTGAGTAAAGGACAGTATGGAAGAGTGAGTGCTTTGGAAACTGCTAAGCTTATCTGATAGGCTGTCCAAAGTAAATGAAGGAGTCTCAACTCAGCGTGACTCTCGAGTTGATGTTCTTCGAAATATCTTCAACCGCTTCAAAAGACTCGACAATGAAAATGTCCAACAAACCTTTGATCGCCTCACTGACATTTCAAATGAGCTTCAAGCCCTCGGTGCCACTGACATCACTGATCATGAAGTGGTGAAGAAACTGTTGAGATCACTTGACTCCTCATTTGACACTCTGGGATTGATGATACAAGAACGTGCTGATTACAAGTCTCTTGATCCTACCGATATCCTCGAAAGGCTAAATACTCACGAGTTCCAGCTTGCTGAAAAGAGAGATCTCTATGGTTCAAACTATGGCAAACCACGTGCCACGAAGGCCAAGGCAGGTGTCGACTCAATATGAGGATTCTAGTAGTAGCCTTGGTGATCCTGAAGAATTGAGCCAGGAGCTAGCACTGCTCGTGAAGAAATTCCAGAAGTTCTCAAGACGTGGTCGCTTTGGAAAATCCTCAAGAAGGAGTGATTCCTCATCTAGTGACTATAAGAGAAGGTTGTGCCACAAATGCAAGAAACCTGGTCACTATATCCAAGATTGTCCTCAGTGGGAAAAGGAGATGAAGAAGAAGAAATAAAAGGATTACAGTTCTGATGATGCAAAGAAGAAGAAGAAATCGTCAAAATCTTCATCATCAAAATCCTCGAAGTCTTCATCTCACAAAAAGAACAGCTCCAAGAAGGCTCGGGCATTCATTGGCAAGGAAATGGACTCTGAAGCTGAATCTGAGGAAAATGATGAAGAGGAGGCGCTCAAGAATCTGAATCTGTGTGGCGAAGTCCAGGTCATCGCTCTCGCTTTCGTCGACAAGTCCATCTTCAACATCAAGAAACCGACTCAACCGACAAGCCCGATGAAGATAATGATGATTACGCCCCACCTATTGCTTCATGGCAAAAGGTGCAAAGGTACTCAAATACAACTCCTCTGAATCTAGTGAAAATGAATCTGATGAGGATCTCAAGCCCAGCTACTCTAAACTTGCTAAGATTGCTGTGAAACAACAAAGGGCTTTTGAGAAGGTTCAAAACATGCTAGACAAAAGTGATGATATGTTGGGTGAAGAAATGGATCACACTAAATCCCTGACTGAAAATCTTCAGAGACTTCAGTCTAGGTTTGGTAACCTTCAAAGTCATCATAACACTCTCTTATCTGATCATGAGAAACTTTCTTATGAATTTCTTCAAGAAAAGCAAGATCACGAGAAGCTTTCTCTTGAATCTCTTCAAAGGAAGGAAGATCTTGAAAAGATAAGAGTGTGTTATGAAGATCTTCAGAAGGAACGCGATTCATTACTAGCTGAAAGTGCGTTATATCGACTAGAGGGGGGGGTGAATAGGCGATTTTTATGAATTCTTCACTGAGGAATTTGCTGGTGAGGAAATTCCTTAACGAAGAACTACTTGCAGCGGAATATGTACTCAGAAGTAAACATAACAGGATACAAACATAGTCATCATGATGAAATGAAGACTAACACAGAGTACGGAAAGCGTAAACACAGGATAGCAAGATGAAGACAAACGGTCAAGAAATTGAACGAGGAATTTGTGAAAGTCTTGATCAAAGTCTTCAAGCACGATATGAACAACATTCAACACAAGAATGAGGAAATGAAAGAGTTGAGGAAATAGAACCGGTCAGTTGGTGAAGACAATGATTTGGTAGACCAGTTCCAACTGCTGTCTTAGTTATACGTCTGGTTGAGCGGCCGAGTATTTAAACTCGAGGACACACAGATCCGGACACCCGATCTCTCGAGCCGCAACTCAGACACCCAGTCCTCACCGTATTCTCCTTGAACTAAGACCACGCAGGCCTCGTCCCAATCACTCGTGGTAAGTCTTGGTGACTTCCAAACCTTCACAGACTTGGTCACTCGGCGATCCACAATTCCTCTTGGATGCTCTAGACCTTGACGCCTAACCGTCTGGAAGAAGCACAGTCTTCAAAGGTAACAAGCGTCGGATCCACGCAGGATCAATTTCTTCAGTGATGCTCAATCACTTTGGGATTGTGGGGGTTTGCTTTTGGGATTTTCCTCACTTGATGATTTTCGCTCAAAGTCCTCGGAGGATGGGTTGCTCTCAGATGACAAGTGTCAAGTTCTCTCGGAGCAGCCAACCAGCTAGTGTGAAAGTGCGTTATATCGACTAGAGGGGGGTTGAATAGGCTATTTTTAAGAATTCTTCACTGAGGAATTTGCTGGTGAGGAAATTCCTTAGCGAAGAACTACTTGCAGTGGAATATGTACTCAGAAGTAAACATAACAGGATACAAACATAGTCAGCATGATGAAACGAAGACTAACACCGAGTACGAAAAGCGTAAACACAGGATAGCAAGATGAAGACAAACAGACTGAAGAAATTGAACTGAGTAATTTGTGAAAGTCTTCAGTCAAAGTCTTCAAGCACAGATATGAACAACATTCAACACAAAATGAGGAATGAAAGAGTTGAGGAAATAGAACCCGGTCGGTTGGTGAAGACAATGATTTGGTAAACCAGTTCCAACTCTTTGTCTCGGTTATGCGTCTGGTTGGAGCGGCCGAGTATTTAAACTCGAGGACACACAGCCTGGACACCCGATCTCGAGCCGCGACTTAGGACACCCAGTCCTCACCGTGTTCTCCTTGAACTAAGACCACGCAGGCCTCGTCCCAATCACTCGTGGTAAGTCTTGGTGACTTCCAAACCTTCACAGACTTGGTCACTCGGCGATCCACAATTCCTCTTGGATGCTCTAGACCTTGACGTCTAACCGTCTGGAAGAAGCACACGTCTTCAAAGGTAACAAGCGTCGGATCCACGCTGATCAATTTCTTCAGTGATGCTCAATCACTTTGGGTTTGTGGGGGTTTGGTTTTGGGATTTTCCTCACTTGATGACTTTCTCTCAAAGTCCTCGGAGGATGGGTTGCTCTCAAATGATAAGTGTCAAGTTCTCTCAGAGCAGCCAACCAGCTAGTGGTTGTAGGGGGCGGCTATTTATAGCCTAGGGAGCAGCCCGACATGATAAGACATAAATGCCCTTCAATGATATGACCGTTAGGTGGATAAGATATTTTGGGACAGCCGTAGCAAGCGAGACAAAGAACGGTCGGAAATTTGACTCTCAAATTCCTCGGGGCTATCATGTTCCTCACTATGTAGGCAATTCAGACCAAGCGAATTCCTAACTCTCGATCGAGCAAAGTCCTCAAGGACTGAAGAACTGCGTCTCACATTTGAAGAATTTGACTGAATCAGTATGAGATTTCCAATGGCTTCACTCGAAGGGATTGGTAGGTGTAGGATTTTGAGTTGAGCATCACATGGAAATTTTTCCTTAGTATTTCCTCGACCCCCTTTAACAGCACGGTGTTTCCTATGACTCAAGAAAGAGAAAATGAAACTACGAAAACAAAAGTCTTCACGCTTCATATTCCTCGAATGAATATCAAGCCTTCAAGGTCACACCATTTTCTTCACTTTCAAAGTCTTCAAAAAGTCTTTGGAATATCAAAGTCTTCAGTTGAAGAACTTCATTTTTAGGGGTCGACTTTCTCTGTAAATATCAAACTCCTCATAGACTTATAGACCTGTGTACACTCACAAACGCATCAGCTACTTAACCTATAAGTCTTCAATACACCAAAATCACTAAGGGGCACTAGATGCACTTACATAGTGGTTGTAGGGGGCGGCTATTTATAGCCTAGGGAGCAGCCCGACATGATAAGACATAAATGCCCTTCAATGATATGACCGTTAGGTGGATAAGATATTTTGGACAGCCGGCGCGCAGCACAGCAACGGTTGGAAATTTGACTCTCAAATTCCTCAGGGCTAACATGTTCCTCACTGTGTAGGCAATTCAGCCATGGCGAATTCCTAACTCTCGATTAGAGAAAGTCCTCGGACTGTAAGAACTGCGTCTCACCTTTGAAGAAATTTGACTGAAGCGTATGAGATTTCAATGGCTTCACTCGAAGGGATTGGTAGGTGTAGGATTTTGAGTTGAGCATCACATGGAAAATTTTCCTTAGTATTTCCTCGACCCCCTTTAACGATGACGGTGTTTCCTATGACTCAAGAAAGAAAAATGAAACTATGAAAACAAAAGTCTTCATGCTTCATATTCCTCGAATGAATATCAAGTCTTCAAGGTCACACCACTTTCTTCACTTTCAAAGTCTTGAAAAGTCTTGAGAATATCAAAGTCTTGATCGAAGAACTTCATTTTTAGGGTCGACTTTCTCTCAGAATATCAAACTCCTCATGGACTTATAGACCTGTGTACACTCACAAACGCATCAGCTTACTTAACCTATAAGTCTTCAATACACCAAAATCACTAAGGGGCACTAGATGCACTTACAATCTCCCCCTTTTTGGTGATTGATGACAACATAGGTTAAGTTTTCAACGGGGATAAACATATGAAGTGTAAATACTGATATTGAGGAATTTGATTGCAAGATATAGAAGAACTCCCCCTGAATATGTGCATAGTGAGGAAATTGCTTTTGAGGCAATGCACATTTGAAGAATCGAATCATGGAGATCTCCCCCTATATCTTGTAATTCATACACGCATTTGATATATAATATGAAGAATTTAAATGCATGATGAAATATGGTGCCTGATGAGATTCAGCATGCGTGCAATAATATTAACAAGGAATAAGCATGCGGAATAGCACATCAAAAGTTTCAGAGCTCAGTGCATCAAAAGCATCAGAGCACGACCAAAAGTATCAAGGCACCATCGGATTTAAGATTACAAGTCGATCCAATAAAAGTTTCGAAAGAACGAGAGGTGTAACTTAACAAAATGCCCATAATATAAACCCGCTTGAAGACTAACTCAGATTTCTCCCCCTTTGTCATCAAATGACCAAAAGGATCGAAACTGAGGACTAACGCCCCTAAAGATTTTCAAGTCGAGGGAGGAGCGCCAGCGTTGTCGGGGTTGGCTGTTGAAGTAGGGCCTGCCGCAGTGTCGTCCAAATCTTCATGTTCATCAGTGTCACGCGATGAAGAATAAGAACTGGCCATCAGATCAGGAACTTTGACTCTCTTGAATTTCTTCGGAGGTGGTGCAGACCAGTCAAATGTTTCCTGGAGACCCATAGTCTTCAATTCTTCCGCGGAATATACATGAGTGAGAACAGCCCAAGTGCGGTTGAGGGTTTCATGAAGGTAATACTGATTTTTCTTCACTGCATTATGTGTTGAGGTGATGTTGTGAAGAATTGCAGCAAATTGACGCTTCACCCATTTCGATTATGTTCAACCTTCGATGAAGACCGAGGAGTAACTCACGGTCACCATCACCACAGGTCTTTGTTTCTTGAGGCTTTTGCTTAGCCGAGGTATTTGCGGCGGTGTCATGTGTTGCGTAATCGTCATTGGTGGAGTAAGATGTAGCTAGGCGGAATTGACCATCCAATGGGCGAGTGCCTTCATCAATCACAGCAGCTGCCTTGCCCTTGTCATCGATGATGAAACCGGTAAGCTTGAGGACTTCAATGGGCGGCAAGTAGCTACCATGGTTGAGTGTCGACCTTGTAATTTAGTGAAGATCTTGCCCTTATGAATCTCATAATCCAAGGCGCATAGGGCTTCACTCAAAAGGTGACATTGCTACATTAGCGAGTCCTCATGAAGAAATCATGGAAGTTGACAGGAACGCCATGAATGATGTTGAAAAGCATGTTCTTCATGATGCCAACGACATCTTCATCATTTGAGTCGTGGCCTTTGATGGGACTCATTGTCT
This sequence comes from Aegilops speltoides, assembly GCA_021437245.1. Classification (NCBI taxonomy): domain Eukaryota; kingdom Viridiplantae; phylum Streptophyta; class Magnoliopsida; order Poales; family Poaceae; genus Aegilops; species Aegilops speltoides. The sequence goes on along the minus strand of JAHHZJ010003972.1, from coordinate 7,187 downwards.
TTGTCAGGATTCGATAGACAGGTCCGAGGCACATACAACAGTTCCTTGACGAGGAATTTGGTTCGAGGGCCCCACAGCTTCAAAGGCTTCATGAGCACTTGCATATAATGATCAGTCAGTTCGCGGTCATTGTAGATGCAACGTGCACTTTCATGGGGAGGATCAAGAGGAAGGACACAAAGCAATTCAGTTGCTGGTGCCTTGTAGTAAGTGTTTTCTGTCATCCAATCCAGCACCCATGAATTGACATCTTCAGCATCTCCGGTGATATGCAAAGTGGCATAGAACTGAAGAATGATTTCTTCATTCCAATCACAGATATCAGTGCAGAAGTTCAGTAGCCCTGCATCATGAATAACTCTGAGGACTGGCTCGAAGCACGACAGAGATTCCATATCCACATGAGGAATATGCTCATGATCGAAGATTTTGTCCTTGTCAAAGAGCACTGAGGAATATAAGTTGGCTTGAGTAGCAGTCCAGAAGTGTCTTTTCCTTATGCGAGCAGAGTCATACGGATTGTAATTAGTGAAGAACAAATGCTCAGAAAAGAAGTCTTCAGCCTTGAATTTTTGCTTGCTCGAGAACGGATTCTTCGGTTTGGGAAGAGGAATGTCAGTGATTTGCAGCACAACCTCAGGAATCGCGATCTCAGGTGCTTCAGGCTGAGGAATTTCAGGTTCCTCTTCTTGTGCAGTTTGGGGATCAGCAGCAGGTTCTTCAGCACTAGTGGCTGGAATTTCTTCATGAACAGACGATGTGGGATGAGTTTCTTCAGAGCCCATTTGGACAGTTGTAGCCGGGGTGAGGAATTTGTTGAATCGGAGTGAAGAGAGGAGTATTGGGATCTTGACTTTCCCAAAAGTCATCGTTCATCACCGTGTAGTGCATCCAATATCCACGTCTTCATCTTCTTTTCAATTTCCTCAACACCACCTCTTCACTGTGAACCGAGGCATGGGTGAGAAGCGATCATGGCGGTGAAGGGAATGTTTCCACTTCAATTTCTTCATCAAACTGTTCTGAGGTAGCAACAGAGTGATTTTCTTCATCAGATCCGCTTGGGATCTTGTAGTCTTCTCCATAAGGAACAATTTCCTTAGACGACATGGAGGAAATGGGAACGGCATCAATGGGATTTTCAAGCGAGCTGGTCATTGGCTTCATTTTCTTCGCAGCCGAAGAATTTGACGCAGCTGATGCCTTCCTCTTCTTCACTGCAGCTCGCTCTGCTGCCTTTGTTTTCTTCACTTCATAAGCAGAAGGAAGAATTTGAGTTGGTGTTGGCGCAGGAGGAGCTGAGGACTGTGGTTCAGTTTCTTCAGGCGCAGCTGGTGTAGTTGCCCTGATCTCTTCAGCTTTCTTGAGCGCACAACTAGTGGATGCCACAGAATTTCTTCGGCCGGAATGGAGTCATCAGCCACGGAACTTGTATTCTCATCAAGAAGGCTTGAAAGTCATCAGCAATCTTGGCATGTTCTTCAGCGGTGGCGAGTCTGCAGCCTGAGGATTTTCTTGTTGCGATGGGGCTGAAACAGTTGTCATTTTCTTCGTCAAATTGATTTAATCTCACCTTGGCTCCTTGCCAATCAGCATTATAACATCGAAATCCTTCTTTGAGGGCTTGGATTTGATTGAGCTTTGAGAAGTTCTTGAGAGTCGAGTTGACGATGTTCTTCTTCGAAGCTTCTCCTTTACGCTTGTGCTCTCTTTATATCACGCCTTTTCAAATTTCCATTTCTCTTGCGATGAAATGGTTCACATATGACTTTGACCAGAGTCGAGGCGATCGTATGGGAGTGTTTGGATCTGATGCCATAAGTCGATGAAGTCAAGGATCTTCTTTGGATCCAAATGCAGAGGCACATTGTTCCTTTGGCTCTAGCGGCCTTTGTTAGTCTGTCTCGATGATTTACGCAGTTGTTCATCGAAGCTTCATCATCGAGAGGGCACGTTGAAGGCAACCTGTTTCTTTCTTGGACTTGGCGAGGACGCGTCCCACTGTTGCTTTTGTCTTCAGCAGTGGGGCTGATGAGGACATTGGTGCGAGAGGAACTTGCTTTGAGACACCGAAGCAATCGAAAACCCCGAGTCCTTTGACATGTAGCGGATGCACAGAGTTGAAGACTTGGAGGAGCTGCTGAGGACTTTGATGGAGCAGCAGAGTCTAGAGGAATTTGCCGTGAGGGCGCGGCCGAGGAACTGGGCCGTGAGGGCGCTGATGGTGAAGCACTTGGCTTGCGGCAGGCTTCTTGGCATTGATTTCCTCGGCTTGACCGAGGTCTCGATGGCAGCAGAGCAGCAGAATCCTCATTGAATTTCCTCACCGCCTCCTTGGCTTGTCTTGCCAATTTGGCTTGGCGCTGGACCATTCTTCAGAAAGTCTTCACCACGCTTGATCTTTGGTGGGATCGGCGACTTGGCGGTGCCAATGGAGCTCTTGGGCATGGAGGTTTAAGGCGAATTTCTTCATGTACTTTGGAGTAACATAGCGATATTCCTCCATTCTCGTGCCCATCTTCGTTCTATCCTCTGAATCGCACTTTGCGCTGATTTTTATTCTCCTTGCCAAACTTGGCTTCATCAGTGTGCAATAATCTTTGTATATTTCATCGAGGGATCTCAAAGGCAGTCATGACCTCGGTTTCTTTCCTCCCTTCTGGGGTCTCTTGCCTTCGCCATTTTCTTGGATGAGGAATTTGAACAATAGAACACTCAAGAAGTATGCAGTTTTCTTCGAGGAACGCTGCAAATGAGTTAAGTTGATGAGAACCTAGTGATTTAGCAATGACATGAGTACTGTGAACAGAGTGTAGGTGCGAGGAATTTGGAGAGGTCATATCGTTCTCGGAAGATTTTAAAAAACAAGTTTTGAGAATTTGACCAGTTGAGCCTTGAGGAATTTCACTAAGCGTTTTTGTCTTAGGTTCGAGTTGTACAGATTGAAAATCCGCACAATTGAGGAATCTTGAAGAAATGAGTGCTTAGAGATGAATCAAGAGCATACAAGGTGTGAGGTGTTCATATGTGAAGATTTGAAGAATAAAACACCTTTGAAGATTTTCGAAAAAGTTTGAGAATTAAAGCAAGCAATAAAAGTGACTTTTAATTACGAATCAAGAACACGACGAACAGAGATGAACCGTGGTGAAGTTCGTCACGTTAGATCTCCCACGCCCTAACTTGGCGAGGGAGACAGCTATGGCGGCGGAGTGAAGATTTCCGCAGCCGCGAGCGAATCTGACAATGACGAGGTCGAGGCGGTGAAGCTCTTCCTCACCGACGGCGATGGAGTAGCGGCGCGCTAGGGTTTGAGGAGAGCTCGGCGAGAGACAAAGAACGAAAGCGGAGTAAATGAAGTAAGGAAGGAGAGGGTATTTATAGCCACGGTAAAAACTGTTCGCTCAAGATTTTGGGACGAACACGCCCTGCCCTTTCTTCTTCACGCGACATGTGTCACCCACGTCTTCGTCGTATGAGATCGTGTAAGATCGTGGGTGAATAAACTAATGTATCGTGGGATGCGGAACGGTTTGAGCGGTAAAACCGAAAATTTGGATAAGATTTGTTTAAAAAGTTCATTCGCAATTTCTTCAGCTGTCAAGGACACAGTGAAGACTTTGAACGAGTTTCAATCAGAACGCACATGAAGAATTTGTGAATAGATTGGGTTGAGTATAGCATAGAGGGGGAAGGGTCCGATCACATTCACTTAGCAGAAATCACAACTTGAAGAAATAGCAATAAGTGAATGCTGTAGAGGACATAAACTCACATATATATATAGCCAATGAAGAAAAATGACGGAAACATTGAAGATTGAAGAATTTGAAAAACTGAAGAATTTCAAAAATGAGGAAAAACACAAATTGAAGATTTTCAACTTTTGTGGTGGCGTAACCCACCGTATAAGAATGATGATTTCAGACTCCGCGTACAATTGTCGTAGGGTTCTAAGAATCAAATTCTTTATTAATTTCTTCACACTTAGAGTGTTATTCTTCATTGATTGAAGAAAAAGTTTCTTCATGTGTTGCACATCTAAGTCATCAATTCTGCATAAGGGTTAGGATGTGTGTCCTTTTCAAAGAATATTCGAAGATTCTAAGATATTTAGCTCACACCGCAACTTGCTAAATCTCTTCTCATCCAAGGGCTTAGTGAAGATATCAGCTAGCTGTTCTTCAGTCTTCACATGCTCGATGGAGATATCGCCCTTCAACACATGATCACGAAGAAAATGATGACAAATCTGGATGTGCTTAGTCTTCGAGTGCTGAACTGGGTTGTGAGCAATCTTGATGGCACTCTCATTGTCGCAGAGGAGAGGCACATTCTTCACGTTGACGCCATAGTCCTTGAGGGTTTGCTTCATCCAAAGCAGTTGAGCACAAGATGAGCCAGCAGAGCAATGTATTCAGCTTCAGGCGATGAAGCGGTGATACGCAGTCTGTTTCTTCGAGGACCAACGGACCAAAGATCTTCCAAGGAAATGACAAGTGCGGATGTTGACTTGCGGTCCACACGATCACCAAAGATAGTCGAGTCGTAATATCCAATGAGATCAAAAGCTGAGCCCTTGGGGTACCATAATCCTAGTGTTGGTGTGTGAGCTAGATATCGAAGAATATGCTTCACAGCCTTATGGTGTGATTCCTTCGTGCAGCTTGAAATCGGGCACACATGCAAACACTAAGCATTATATCCGCCTAGATGCACATAAGTACAATAAAGAACCAATCATGGGCGGTATACCTTGTGATCAAAGTCAATACCATTTTCATCGATTGCATAGATGGCCATTTGTGGGCATAGGAATTTTGACGCCTTTGCAATCTTGCATGCGAATTTCCTCGAGACATCTTTGAGGTATTTCTCTGAGATATGAATATGCCATTGTGTCTTCTTGTGAATTTGAAGACCTAAGAAGAATTTCAATTCTCCCATCATAGACATTTGATATTCTTCACTCATCATATAGGCAAATTCATCACTATATCATTGGTTAGTACAGCCAAAGATAATATCATCAACATATATTTGGCACACAAACAGTTCACCATCATATGATTTAGTAAAAAGAGTAGGGTCGAGTGAACCGGGTGTGAAGCCAATCTTCACGAAGAATTCCTTCAATGTATCATACCACGCCCGAGGGGCTTGCTTGAGGCCATAGAGGGCCTTATTGAGTCTGAAGACTTTGTCAGGATTCTTGGGATCTTCAAAACCTGGGGGTTGAGCAACATATACTTCTTCCTCAAGCTTACCATTGAGGAATGCACTTTTCACATCCATTTGATATAAGATGATATCATGATGGTTAGCATAGGCAAGTAAAATCACGAATAGCCTCAAGTCTAGCAACAGTGCAAAAGTTTCATCGAAATCAATTCCTTGACACTGTGTAGCCTTGAGCTACTAGTCGTGCCTTATTCCTCACCACAAGGCCATTTTCATCTTGCTTGTTGCGATAGATCCACTTTGTGCCAATAATATTATGCTTGCGAGGATCAGGCGATTGACCAATTCCGGACATTGTTCAGCTCGAACTGATGTAATTCTTCTTGCATAGCCTGAATCCACTCCGGCTCCAGAAATGCTTCATCTACCTTAGTGGGCTCTGTGATAGAGACAAAAGCATAGTGCCCACAAAAGTTAGATAAGTGTGAGGCTTTTGAGCGTATGAGAGGACCTGGTGCGCTAATGTCATCGATGATCTTCTCCACTTGCACTTCTTTTGCAACGCGTGGATGAGTTGGTTGTCGCTGAGGATTTTGATCAGCATTTTCTTGACACCATTTGCCTCATCATGTTCTTGGTGCATCACTCGGCGTTCTTCATGAACAGGAATGAATTCTTCATGATTCTTGATCGGAATGACATCCTCGGTTGCCTTGAGCTTGATAGCATCCTCGGTGCTGGTTCATCTAACACGAAGGTAGGTGCTCTCTTTGCGAGCCATTAGTTTCATCGAACCGCACATCTACATGTCGACAATCTTGTGAAGAACAATGTTGAAGACTCTGAGGTGTCGAGTCCTTCGTAACCAAGCATAAAACCTTCATGTGCTTTCGTGCAAATTTAGAGTTGTGGTGAGGATCTCTAATCCAACATTTAGCACGAAGACTTTGAAATAACTCACATTGGGTTTCTTGTCAATGAGGAGTTCATAGGCGCCTTCTTGAAGAATTTGTGAAGATATACTCTGTTGATGATGTGGCGAGGCGGATCAATTGCATCAATCCAAAAGCCGAGGCGTTTTGTATTCATCAAGCATAGTGCGAGCCATCTCAAAAAGAGTTCATTATTGCGCCCACGACGCCATTCTCACCGAGGAGTATAGGGAGCAGATAACTCATGAGTAATACCAAGTTCATCAAGATAGGCATCAAGACCAGAATTCTTGAACTCGGTTCCATTGTCACTTCGATATGCTTGATCTTCACACCAAAGTTGGTTGAAGCCCTCGAGGAAAATCGTTTGAAGACTTCCCGCACTTCATGTTTGTAAGTAACAATGTGTACCCATGTATATCGAGAATAATCATCAACAATGACAAAACCATATAAAGATGCATCATTAGTGATTGCTGAATAATGATTAGGTCCGAAGAGGTCCATGTGAAGCAATTCGAATGGACGGGTAGTGGTCATGATAGTCTTCGCTGGATGCTTGGCCTTGGTCATTTTTCTGGCTTCACTTGCTCCGGATAAGTGATCCTTGAGGAATTTGACATTCTCAATGCCAATGACATGCTTCTTCTTCGCAAGCGTGTTCAAATTCCTCATGCCTGCATGACCAAGTCGTCGATGCCATGGCCAGCCTTGTGAAGCTTTTGCAAGTAGACACACGGCTGGTTGTGGTCCCAGAGAAAATCAACAATATCTGATCTCCTCTTCTAAAGCCTTGAAGACTTTGGAATTGTCACTTCCATAATCACAACACAATGATATTTGCCAAAGACAACAACCATATCAAGATCACAAAGCATTGAGATCGACATGAGATTGTATCCTAAGGACTCAACAAGCATGACTTTGTCCATGTGCTTATCCTTAGAGATAGCAACCTTACCAAGACCCAATACGACTTTTGCCTTTGTCGGCAAAGATGATATGCTTCAGAGGTGATGGTGATAAGGAGCATCCATCAATAGATTCTTGTCACCAAATCATGTGATTTGTACA